>SJYC01144368.1:0-44914 GCA_006408675.1 Madoqua kirkii | reverse complement strand
AGTATATTAACACATATATATGGAATTTAGAAAGATGGTAACAATGACCGTATATGTGAAACACTAAAAGAGACACAGATGTAAAGAATACTTTTGGACTCTGTGGGAGAAGGTGAGGGCGGGATGATTTGAGAGAATAGCATTGAAACATGTATATTATCATACGTGCAATAGGTGCCAGTCCAGGTTTGATGCTTGAAACAGTGCTCAGGGCTGGTGCACTGGGATAACCCTGAGGAATGGGATGGGGAGGGAGGTGGGAAGGAGATTCAGGATGGGGAACACATGTACACCCATGGCTGGTTCATGTGAAAATATGGCAAAAAAAAAAAAAACCACAATATTCCAAAGTTAAAAAAAAAGACAACATATAACAAGTACTGGTGAAAATATGGAGAAAAGAGAAGCCTCATGCACCATTGATAAAAATGTAAATTGTTACAGCTAGTAAGGAAGAAAGTATGGAAAGTCCTCAAAAAATTAAAGATAGAACTGCCATACTATCCATCAGTGGTACTCCTGAGTATTTATCTGAAGAACATGAAAACATTTATCTAAAAAAATATATGTGCACTTCATTGTTCATTGCAGCATTATTTACAATAGCCAAGATATCAAAGCAAGCTAAGTGTCCTTAAATAGATGAGTAAATAAAGAAGATATTATATATCTATATTCTATATATATGTGGAATATTACACACATATAAAAAGTGTATAAAAAGAGTTAGGACTTCCCTGTAGCCTAAATGCTAAAGAATTTGTCCTCTTAGTATTTATCTGAAGAACGTGAAAACATTTATCTAAAAAAATATATGTGCACTTCATTCTTCATTGCAGCATTATTTACAATAGCCAAGATATCAAAGCAACCTAAGTGTCCTTAAATAGATGAGTAAATAAAGAAGATATTATATATCTATATTCTATATATATGTGGAATATTACACACATATAAAAAGTGTATAAAAAGAGTTAGGACTTCCCTGTAGCCTAAATGCTAAAGAATTTGTCCTCTGTGCAGGAGACCAGGTTTTATCCCTGGGTTGGGAAGATCCTCTGGAGAAAGGAATGGTGATCCACTCCAGTATTCTTGCCTGGAGAATCCCATGGACACAGAAGCCTGGTGGGCTACAGTCCATGGGGTCGCAAAGAGTTGAACATGACTGAGCAACTAACACACAACACACACATATAAAAGAATAAAAGAATGGAATTTGCAAGTACATGGATGGACCTAGAGGGTATTATGCTAACTGAAATTAGTCAGACAGAAAAAGACAAGTACTGTATGGTATCATTCATATATGGAATCTAAAAAGCAAAACAAATGAACAAACATAACCAAACAGAAACAGAGTCATAAATGCATAGTGGTTGCCAGAGTGGAGAAGGATGGAGGGAGGAAATAAATAACTGAGGGAGATTAAGACATACAAACTTTAAATTACAAAATAAATGAATCACTGTTATGAAACATACAATATAGGGAATACAGTCAACAATTATGTAATATCTTTGTACAATAACTAGATTTATTATGGTGATCATTTTGAAACATCCTGAAATAATGAATCACTATATTGTACGATGGGAACTAACGTAGTGTTGTTGGTTAATTATATTTCAAAAACAAATAAACAAACTCATAGGGGAAAAAATGTGTTTACCAGAGGCAGGGGGTGGGGAGAAGTGAACTGGATGACGATGGACAAAACATACAAATTTCCAGTGACAAATAAGAACTATAGACGTACTATACAACATGATAATATAATTAACATAGGTTTATGTTACATATGAAAAATGTTAAAAGAGTAAATCCTAAGAATTCTCACACAAGGAAAACAATTTCTTTCCTAGTTCTTCAATTTGGTATCTATACAAGATAGTGGATGTTCACTAAACTTACTGTGGTTCATTTCATGATGCATGTAAATGATTATGCTGTATACATTAAATTCTAGGGCTATATGTCAATTATATCCCAATAAAACTGGAAGAAATTGTTTTTAAGATTTTAAAAAATCAATTTTTCTAATTATATTTGTTTGTATGCTTAAAAGAGTACCCAATATGTAAGAAATGCAATGTATGTATTGAAAGGTATGTTTTTAACAAGTTTTCTCTAGGGGTTTCTGGTTTATGTATTTGACTGCCATGTACTATGATCCACAAACATCCATGACTACTATATTTTCTTCATATATTTTTACCATTTTTCTTTATATATATACCTCTTTTACTTCATTATCGCTTTTGGTCTTTCATCCCTCTGAAGGCCAATATTCCAGTTTTCTTTTTGTTTATGCCCTTCATTTCAAGTTTTCTTTGAATTACTATTTTATTGCTATAAATAACATATCTCAATCTTCACTAAAATCTAACTTCACTGACAACTCTAATTCTGGTATAGGAAAGTAATCTTCAACACTCAGACAATGATTATAAACTCTAGGTAAAATTTTAAAAATAAATTTTCTATAAGACATAAGTAAAGGAAAAATAAGAGAATGAACCAAAGCAAGATGATTCAAGAGGAAGTTGACATTTGAAAGATGAGACTGCTTTGTACCCTCAAACTCACAGTCACATTATTAACAAAAGCTAAGAACTGGAGACAATCCAAATACCATCAATGCGTGAATGGAATATATAATGGAATGTTATTCAGCCTTAAAAAATAAATAAATAAATAAAAGGAAAGGAAATCCTGACACAAGCCTGTCACAAAAAGACAACTACCATTTGATTTCACTCATATGAGGAATCTAAAAAGGAAAAATTCATAGAAACAAAAAGAAAAATGGTGGTTCCTAGGGACTGAGAATAAGGAGAAATGTGGAGTATTATGAATATAAGACTTTCAGTCTTACAAAATGAAAAGTTCTGGAGATCTTTTGCACTGCAATGTAAAAATAGTTAACACTACTGAGCAGTAATTATTTAAGAAAGTAGGAATAGCACTGAGTAAGTTGCCATTCTCAGGGCTTAAACCTGAAAGTAAGCAAATCTTGTGAGAAACATAAAACCACAACAGCAAATTCATGGGGTTTTTTTCTTGTCTGAAAAATCCAAAAACCCGAATTTGGAGCAACCACAGCCCCTGGAAAATCAAGACAGAATCTTGGACAGGAGAGAGGCAAATGGAGACAGCCCCAAATTCTGTTTCTAAACTCTGCCAAAATCTTCAGCTGAGCCCAGAACAATGTTTGCATATGACTGGTTTCAGCTAAAGAAAAAATAACTCAGATTTAAGCTGCTACTAGAAACATAGTGTTTGCAGTCTGAATACAACAAAGTAAATGCCCTACTGAACCAAAAAAAAAATCAATATTTTTCAGAGGAATGTAACAAAATACAATCTGCACAACACAATACTCACTATGCCCAAGTATCCAAAACGCTTTAAGTATAAAGAACAAGGAAAATGTGACCCATCCTCAAAAAAAAAAAAAAAAAAAAAATAGAGAATGAATCCAGAAAGAAGCCAGATGTTGGAATTATCAGACAAGGAATTTTAAAAGCAGCTAATAAGACTATACTCAAAGATGTAAAGGAAAATATTCCTACAATGATGACACAATTGGAAATATCAGCAGAGAAATAAAAATTGTAAACAGCAAACAAATGGGACATTCTAGAATGTAAAAAAAAAAAGTACAATATCTGAAATTTAAGTGTCACTAGACTGAATGCAAAATAAAGATGACAGAGGAAAAAGTAAGTAAACCTAAAGATAGACAAACAAATTACACAATTTGAAGACTAGAGAGAAACAAGGTTTAAAAAAAAAAGCTTCAGGGAAATAAAGGAAATATAGGATAATTACAAAAGCTCTAACATATATGGAGTTAGATTGTCAGAAGTGGAGATGAGAAAAAATGGGGCAGAAACTATAATGGCTAAAAACTTCCTAAATTTGGTCAAAATTTTATAGATTCCATATTAATTCTTCTGATCCATGAACACAGAATTATTTGTATCTTATTTGATTTCTTCCAACAATGTCTTACTGTTCTCAGTACATAGGTATTTCACCTCTTTGATCCAATGTATTCTTAAGTATTTTACTTTTTGCTGCAATTGCAATGGAATTATTTTCTTAATTTCTTTTTCTGCTAGCTCTTTGTTAGCACATATAACCAAATTTCTTGCCAGGTGCATTATTCTTGTCATAATTCTCATCAAGTCTCTCAAATTTGAAAATTAACAGTAATAAATTAACCACAGTCATTTTAAATGTCTTTTGTCACACACAGGTATTTTTCTTAGCTTCCCTGAAAGCCTTTGTAATCAGCTACAAGCCATCGTGCTTAATCTACTATGTAGAATGACTGCTCAGAGTGCCACAGAAAAGGATTATATGTCGAGTGCTGTGGAGTACAGGCTTCTGATAGCATCAGTTAGAGACCATATGATTGGACTGAGTCAGAATTTCCAAAATTATAGTTGAGATGTAGATGGATTCTGAGAACTTCTAAACTCAGATCCAGTGGAATTAAGAGCTAATTACATTGAACAGAATGAATCAATGAGGTATAACTGTAGTTTTTGTTTGGAATGTTGTTGATTTTTTTAATGTTTTATTTTCTGGATATGTAAGGAAGCCCTGTTTTTTCTCTTAAGTATTTTATAAATTTTGACATTGTAGTAGATGCTACTTTTATACATTGAAATCAAACATTTGTAAATCACATTCTCTCTGATTCCTCCAGAATTCAAAAATTCTAATTGAATCTTTTTACTTTTTATGACAATATAGTTATTTGCCTAGGTTCAGTAAGAATGTATATTCCTTGTTACCAAAACATAATTGGAAACTGGTTATGCAACCAAAGCCTCACTTCTGTGTTATTAAGAATGAGGCTCACTGAGCACAGGCAAAACATTCTCTGACATAAATCATATAAATGTCTTAGGTTGGTCTCCCAAGGCAATAGAAATAAAAACAAAAATAAATAAGTGGAACCTAACCAAAATTACAAGCTTTTTCTCAGGAAAGGAAATTTAAAAGAAAAAAAGACAACCTACAAAGTGGGAGAAAATATTTGCAAAAGATACAGTTGATAAGGGCTTAATCTCCAAAATATACAGACAACTTAATTGAAAAATGGGTAGAAGACCTTAATAGAGACTCTCAAAAGAAGATGTACAGATGACCAGTAGGCACATGAAAAGATGCTCAACATTACTAATTATCAGAGAGATGCAAATCAAAATTGCAAGGTACCACCTCACAGGGGTCAAAATGGCCACCACTAAAAAGTCTTCAAATTACAAATGCTGGAGATGGTCTGGAGAAAAGGGAACTCTCCTACACTGTTGGTGGGAATGCAAGTTAGTGTGGCCAATACAGAGAACAGTATGGGGGTTCCTCAGAAAACTAAAAATAGAATTATCATGTGATCCCTCTTCGGGGCATATACCCGGACAATACTACAATTCAAAAAGATGCATGCACCCCTATGTTTATAACAGCAATATTCACAATAGTCAAGACATGGAGACAACCTAAATGTCCTTCAATAGATGAATAGGTAATGATGTGGTGCATATATACAGTGAAATACTACTCGGCCATAAAAAAGAAGGAACCTACCTACAAAACAGAAATAGACTCACAGACCTAGAGATCAGGGTTGTGGCTGCCAAGGCAGAGAGGGGGTGGTGGGGGAAAGGGATGGACTGGGAGTTTTGGGCTGGTTAATGCAAACTATTACATTGAGAATGGAGAAGCAACAAGGTCCTACTGTATAACACAGGGAACTCTATCCAATCTATGGGGATAAACCATAATAGAAAGAAACATTTTAACAGAATGTAGATATTTATATACCTAGGTCACTTTGCAGCAGAAATTGACACAACATTGTAAATCGACTATACTTCAATTAAAAATAGAAGAATGATGTTCACTGAATCAGATATGACCAGATGCCTGTGAAGAACTAAGGTTGACTTTACAGAGAGAGTGCTTACTCACAAAGCTCTCTTAGGAAAACCAGCCCAGTACTTGGCCTGGAACAGCCTGCCTAAGACAAAAAAACCAGTTCTGCTTATAATGCTGAATATCATTTTATAAGCATACATTTTCTCCACAATAGTCAAGAATGTCTATTTTTAGCTTGAGCAAGATTGATTTCCTTGCTGACACTTCTCCACGATGTTGTTTACTACAAAATGATACTGTGACAAATAATATCGTTTCCATAAATCATCAGGTGTCTGTCTTCCCAAAGGAGACTTGAAGGACTTTGCCAGAGTGCACACACATAAACACTGGGCAATAGTGACAGCAACAAAGGTTCTAGCCCAGACTGCACTGCAAATAGTGGGGTCCCTTTGTGGTGGCTCAGATGGTAAAGAATCTGCCTGCAATACATCTCTTTGCTGTCCAACATGCTCATCACTGATTCAGTCCATCTGCAACTCTTACCAGCATCCTTCCTTCAGAACAGGCACTAAAGTCATCCACTTCTGTACCATTCTATCCCCACCACCCTAATCCAAGCCACCATAACATCTATAGTCACTCATCCCACTTCAATCCATTCATCCTATTGTAGTCCAAAGAATTCTAAGAAGGAAATAAGATCACTTTATTCCTCTACTTAAAAACCCTTATGTCTTCACACACCTAAGACTCCAGAGCACCCCTGTAAGCCACAGGCTGCCCACTTGCCAGCTGGGCATCCCGTGTATCTGCTCCCCTCACTCCAGGGACTCAGGCCTCATGGCCATCAGGCAGGTCTTCTCCAAGCTCTATGCTGCCTCAGGGCCTTTGCACTTGCTCTTACCTTTCCCTGAAACACTCTTCCCTCCACCCTTCCTTTCCTTTTCAAGATCCCAGGGACCTGAGTGTCCCCACCAAGAAATATATACTAACACTAAGGCACCATCTCTTAAACATACTAGCTAAGCTAATGTGACTCAGTTAACAAACTCTTTCATCAAATAAAAAAGACTGAATTGTGTGTAATAACTGTTAGCACTTCTTTAAGCTGTTATTAAAACGCATGAAATATGTTGCGTTTAAGTTGACCAAAGCCAGAAAGGTGTTTCATCATCTTAATCAGTTCAGGTTCAGTTCAGTTCAGTTCAGTCGTGTCCGACTCTTTGTGACCCCATGAATTGCAGCACGCTAGGTCTCCCTGTTCACCACCATCTCTCGGAGTTCACTCAGACTCATGTCCATCGAGTCCATGATACCATCCAGCCATCTCATCCTCGGTCGTCCCCTTCTCCTCCTGCCTCCAATCCCTCCCAGCATCAGAGTCTTTTCCAATGAGTCAGCTCTTCTCATGAGGTGGCCAAAGTACTGGAGTTTCGGCTTTAGCATCATTCCCTCCAAAGAAATCCCAGGGCTGATCTCCTTCAGAATGGACTGGTTGGATCTCCTTGCAGTCCAAGGGACTCTCAAGAGTCTTCTCCAACCCCACAGTTCAAAAGCATCAATTCTTCGGCGCTCAGCCTTCTTCACAGTCCAACTCTCAATAGGAGGCTTTATCCTCCTGTAGAACCATTAGCCACCTGGGAATTCTACATTACCATTTGAAGATAGAATCTATTAAACTTCATAAAAGAGATCTCAGGCATTATAACCTGAAGAATGCAGACACATGGAAGACAGCACACCCACATGCCTCTGAGACACATCCATCTCTGTAAGGCAAGCCTTTGGGGGGAACTCAGAATTTAATTGTGTGAGAATTAACTTTCACAAAAATCTCTTTTGAAATGAAGCAGGGCACAAACAAAGTAACTAAGAAATAAATGAATTAGATAAATGTGTGCTTGTCTTGTGTCTATGGAGAGTCATTTATGAGATGCTTGGTAGAGGTAAGGATTTCAATGAAAGTAAAAAATAAAGCCCAGTGATCTCCATCAAACATTCAAATTCATGGTACTTGTGTTATTAGCATAATTCTTTATTTCAATGATATATAATACATAATTAAAGATGAAACAACACCAGAGGGGGGAAAAAAACCTTATGAAATTTATTTATGAGTCTAGATCATACTTTTTCCCTCCTTACCAGATACAAAAAAGCAAAATTCAATTTATTTTAAACAGAAATAATAGAAGAGTATATATCAGTATAAAATTAACTAACATAAGCTGTTATGAAAAATTCATAACAAAATAATTTCATAGATATAACCTGAGAATTTATATTTTTACATATTCAGTTAACACACTTAAAATTATTGAAGGCAGTATTTCTTAACTTAGGTATGTAAAGTTTATTATGCTGCTGCTGCTGCTGCTAAGTCGTTTCAGTCACGTCCAACTCTGTGCAACCCCATAGACGGCAGCCTACCAGGCTCCCTCATCCCTGGGATTCTCTAGGCAAGAACATGAGTGGGTTGCCATTTCCTTCTCCAATGCATGAAAGTGAAAAGTGAAAGTAAAGTCGCTCAGTCATGTCTGACTCTGTGCAACCCCATAGAGAGCAGCCCACCATACTCCTCCATCCATGGAATTTTCCAGACAAGAGTACTGGAGTGGGCTGCCATTGCCTTCTCCGAAAACTTATTATAACAGGGTGTAAACCTCAAAAATAATAAAAGTATAGTTCTGAACCCACGCATGATATCTCTGCATAAGAAAAAGAAGTATATTACAATCATGTTAATTTAAAGATCATTACTTATTTAACAGTCTCGGATGCTGATCTTATCCTCACTTATGACCTATATCAAACCCCATGGGGTGCTCAAGCTTACCTTTGAGCCTGGAGGGGGAGCCAAGCCAAGGAAGGAATAAATAATATTCTCTTCTTTTGCAGAAAAGAAAGAGTCAAAATCCTTAAAGCAAAGAAAAAGAATGATTAAACCCAATGCACACGTGTGAGCCAGTACACAGACCTAAGTTAATTTTTCTTATTTATTAGTCATAAGGTGAGGAGCTAACACAAAAGTTTATCCTCTTTGCCAAAGATGATAAATCTCCAAATTTGAGAAACTGAACCATGAAGTTTACATTTGTTTTTACACATCTTCATTGTGCCTGTTATAGTATAGTGAGAACACACACACATGGAGTATTCCGGCTCAGGAATTACTGACAAAACTCAAACATACAAAGGGAAAGTCTTCTCTAAAAGTTTCACATCTTTAGCTGGTTTCCTTATAATTTGGTCCTATGGGTTCAGACCCTAATTAGGGTCCAAACAACACAGGACTAAAACAAGATTTCTGTGCTGTTATTATAACAGCACTCAGCTTTCTTTATGGTCCAGCTCTCACACCTGTACATGACTACTGGAAAAACCATAGTTTTGACTAGATGGACCTTTGTTGCAAAGTAAAGTGTTGGCTTTTTAATATGCTGTCTAGGTTTGTCATATCTTTTCTTCCAAGGAGCAAGTGTCTTTTAATTTCATGGGTGCAGTCACCACCTGCAGTGATTTTAGAGTCCAAGAAAATAAAGTCTCTCATTAACATGCAAATTTTCTCCAGACATCTCTTGCTAAATTTTTGATGGATTTCACAATTTTTTGCTCTTCTTAACAACATATATGTGTGTGTGTGCTTATATATATATATATAAGCCTATATATATATATATAAAACATGTATATATATAACTAATATATATTTATATATATTAAACTAATGTATAATAGTAGTATACATATATATTATGCTTTTCCCTCTTCCACCATAAGGAAAAGGCAAAAACTCAATAGAAGAATATTCAAAAGATATACAGAAGAAGACATACAAACATAAAGAGCTACACAATCTCTTTACTAATGGCCACAGTCAAAGGATGCCTTCTGTGTGTCTCCATGGAACGGCCACAGAGTCAAGGTGGATGGTTTAGAACAATTTTTAAATACAAGAGGGGTTGAAATAGAGTTGGTTTATTTTGTTAAGTAGGAAAAAAATTTTAATTGTCTGCTGTGGTCATAATTTTTTTCCATAAAATTGAAAAATACATTTTACCAATATAAAAGTGATAAGAATATATAATTCACAAAGGTTCCACTTCACTTGACCCCAGCCCTCACTCCAAGGCCCTTGAGGGAGGTCAAATAAAAACAAATATTAAAGCCTTCTTAGAGGGACCAGAGATATGGGGGTGATGTCACCCAGTGCTTCAAATATCCATGCTGCTATCTTCTCTCAGGCCTCCCTGGTGACACAGTGGTTAAGAATTCCCTGCAGTACAGGAGACCTGGGTTCGATCCCTCAGTCAAGATGATCCCCTGGAGAAGGGGATAGCAACCCACTCCAGTATTCTTGCCTGGAGAATCTCATGGACAGAGGAGCCTGGTGGGCTACAGTCCATAGGGTGGCAAAGAATTGGAGATGACTGAGTAACTAACAAGTAGTCAAGTAGCAGTTATAGCACAGGAAACTATATTCAGTATCCTGTGATAAACCATAATGGAAAGGAATATAAAAACAAATATATGTATAACTGAATCCCTTTGTTATATATCAGACACTAACACAACATTGTAACTTAATTACACTTCAATAAAATTTAAAAAAAAAAAAAAAAACAAAGGACTTCCCTGGTTGTCCAGTATTTGAAAATCTGCCTGCCAATCAGGGAACACCAGTTGGATCCCTGTTCCTAGTTGGGAAAATCCCACATGACGCAGAGCCACTAAGAGCACGTGCCACCAACTGCTGAAGCCCACATGCCTAGAGTCTGTGCTTGGAAACGAGAGAAGCTACCGCAGTGAGAAGCCTGTGAACCACAACTAGAGGGTAGCCCCTGCTTGCCGCAACTAGAGAAAGCCCAGGCACAGCAATGAAGACTGAGCTTGGCCAAAAATAGACAAATTAATTAATTTAAAAAGCAAAGACAACTTGACCATCATGGCAAAACAAAAGATAATTTTTATTAACATGTTGATACGTACACTATCAAAGTTACATGTAAGATATAATAAAATCGCCATCATGCTGAAAAAAATTAAAAAATAAAAGTGTGTTCAGTAACATCAGTGTGTTGAAAACACCCTCCCCCTGCCCTAATCAGGCAGGCATCCTGTCCCCTCTCGAAACCCTGAGTCCCCAGACATATTTGCCTCTCTACTGCATGGTCAAAGACCCTTTTAGCTGTGCTCAGGTTCAGGCAGGCACCCAAGCACTCACATTGGTGAAAATGCACAGACTCCAACTTGGCATCAGCAGACAAGTCTGCTACTTCCTGTTAGTATTTTTCTGCCAAGCGAGTGACCTGGCCTCCACTGGGCCTGGCTTCCTGGTGGTGTCCCCTTTCTGTAGCTAGAGGTTGTCTGCCATGCCCTCGAGATAACATCTTCATCTGTTCTGCCCAGAGCAGCAGGAGTTCAGGCTGGCAGGGACATGATGGTACACAGAACCACCCATGACACAGCCCTTGCACTGAGCTGGTGCAGAGAAAGCCACTGCTTGCCCTTGAGGTCCCCTCCAGCTGCTGCCATCATCATCTGAGGATTCACAGAGGCCACTGAGTCAACTTAAATGATAGCCTTATTCTGATGGTCCACATTTCTATCATGTGGAAAGATATGTTAACATTCAGATTTGTGCCATTTTATTTTTTTAAAGCAGGTTTATTACTTTATTTTTGTAATTTTCATTTTATATTGGAGGATAGTTGGCTCACAATACTGTGTTAGTTTTAGGTGCATAGCAAAGAGATTCAGTTATACATAGACATATATCCATTCTTTTTCAGATTCTTTTCTCATATAGGTGATTACAGAATATTGAGATTTATGCTGGCATCTTTGACACAATGGATGTGAGTTTGAGCAAATTCCAGGAGATAGTGAAGGACAGGGAAGCTTGACATGCCGCAGTCCATGCGGCTGCATGCAAAGAGTCAGAGACGACTTAGCAACTGAACAACGACTACGCCATTTTAAACCTGACATGTCCTTCAAAACTTTGAGTCTCTTTTTAAAATTGGAATCTGCAATACAAATAGTCATTTTACCTACTTTCTGAAAACAAAGTCCTCTGCCTCATTAATGTCCTTTTGTTGGGAATATCCACAGATTGCAGAAAAGCAAGTTTAGCAAAGCTGCTAGTAAGAAAAACTACTAATACCTCTCTGAATGCAAAAAGAATTCAAAACAGCTAAATCATTTGTATGCTTATCTCATTAGAGCCATATTTATAATAGGAAAACACATCTTAAAAATAGAAGTCTTTTTTCTTAGTTGCAAAAACTTCTCTTCCTCCACAGTTAATACAGAAAGCATTACTAGATGACAGTAAAATGAAATAAGAAATGCCTTTGAAGTTCTATTTCTATAGCAGAAAATAACTACAGAATTTTTATTCTGGGATAAGCATAGGTTGAAAGAAAAGACTTCAGTATCGTCTCCACTGTAACTAGTCTTAATTGAAAAGGACAGTGAAAATAAGAAAAAGAGATTTAAAATTCTACTTTCACTAAAACAGTACTAGAAGAAAACAAGATGATTTCTTTAATGATATTAGAGTGCTGAATGATTTTCTAAACAAGACATAGAGTGCACGAACTATAAAATATATTAATAAACTGTCTAAAGAAAATAAATGTTAAGCCCTCAATCCAAAGGAAAAAACCACTTCAAAAAATCAAAAGACAAATAAGAAACATAGAGAAATATTTGCAACATCTATGGTAGTGAAAGGGCTACTTTCCATCACAAGTAAAGATTCTTACAAGCCAATAAACATTACCTGGAACCAAAGAGAAAAAGTAGAAAGTCATTAAAAAAAAAAACACACACACAGACAGAAAGCTTATAAACAGAGAAAAAGATGTTCTGCAATAAAGACAGAAATCCAAGTCAAAGCAGTGAGAACACATTTTTCATCTAACAAATTGATTAAGTTTGCATATAGAGTATTGTCAAAGTCACAGGAAACCAGCCACACTCAAATATAAACTGGCGCAACTACAGTCCAGATTTAATATCTATTGAAATGTGAGATGCATATATGCTGTAACTCAGCACATCTTCTAGGAATTTATCCTATACATACACCCAGACTGAACACAAAGTTCTGTATGTGTAGAGACTTCTGCAGCATGTCTGTAGCTTAGAAGAGACGTGAAGTCACTCTGTCTTGTCAGACTCTTTGCAACCCCACAAACTGTAGCCTGCCAGGTTCCTCTGTCCATGGGATTTTCCAGGCAAGAATAATGGAGTAGGTTACCATTTCCTTCTTCAGGGGATCTTCCCAACCCAGGGGTCAAATGCAGGTCTCCTGCATTACAGGCTGAGCCAGAGGGAAACTGAAAACAACCTGAATGTTTCCCATTAGAGAACTGTGCCAATTAATTATGTCATATCCAATGGAACGTTTTGCAACCATTGAAATAAAGAATACACGACTCACCAATCCCATTCCTGAGCTTCCATGGTGGCTCAGTGGTTAAAAAAAAAAATTGCCTGCAAAGCAGGGGACATGGGTTCAATTCCTGGGTCAGGAAGATCCCACAGAGAAGGGAATGACTACCATATTCTTACCTGGAAATCCGACGGACAGAATCCCGGGGTCGAAAAGAGTCAGGCATGACTAAGTAACTAACACTTTCTCCTTTTACATTCACAGATGTAGTTACTTATGATGAGGCCATGCTGGACTAGGGTGGACCCTATTCCAGTGACTTTTGTCCATATACGAAAGCCATGTGAAGACACAGAGAGATCCCCAAGAAAAAGGCCATGTAAAGATGGATGCAGAGACAGACATGATGTGTCAGCAAGTGGAGGAATGTCAGAGACGGCTGGCGGCCACCAGAAGCCAGGATAGACGCATCAAACAGATCTTTGCTTAGAGCCTGCAGCACAAACCAACCCTATAGACACCTTGATTTAAAACTGCTGGCCTCTAGAACTGTGCAAGAGTGAATTTCTGTTGTTCTAAAGCACTGTAGCATCGCTGGGGATGCCATAACAGAATGCCATGTGCTGGGTGGCTGACTAACAGAAATGTGTTCTGGGTGCAGCGCCACTGGGCGCTGCTCTCCTCCCGGCTCACAGACAGTTGCCTCTGGCTGTGTGATCACAGGGTGAAGAGAAAGGGGTCTCTTTCTCTTCCTCCTCCAATAAGGGAACTAATCCCACCATGAAGGCCCCACCCACATGACTTCCTCTGATCCTGTCTCTTATACACATCTGAAACATAGAGAAATATTTGCAACATCTATGGTAGTGAAAGGGCTACTTTCCATCACAAGTAAAGATTCTTACAAGCCAATAAACATTACCTGGAACCAAAGAGAAAAAGTAGAAAGTCATTAAAAAAAAAAACACACACACAGACAGAAAGCTTATAAACAGAGAAAAAGATGTTCTGCAATAAAGACAGAAATCCAAGTCAAAGCAGTGAGAACACATTTTTCATCTAACAAATTGATTAAGTTTGCATATAGAGTATTGTCAAAGTCACAGGAAACCAGCCACACTCAAATAAATATAAACTGGCGCAACTACAGTCCAGATTTAATATCTATTGAAATGTGAGATGCATATATGCTGTAACTCAGCACATCTTCTAGGAATTTATCCTATACATACACCCAGACTGAACACAAAGTTCTGTATGTGTAGAGACTTCTGCAGCATTGTCTGTAGCTTAGAAGAGACGTGAAGTCACTCTGTCTTGTCAGACTCTTTGCAACCCCACAAACTGTAGCCTGCCAGGTTCCTCTGTCCATGGGATTTTCCAGGCAAGAATAATGGAGTAGGTTACCATTTCCTTCTTCAGGGGATCTTCCCAACCCAGGGGTCAAATGCAGGTCTCCTGCATTACAGGCTGAGCCAGAGGGAAACTGAAAACAACCTGAATGTTTCCCATTAGAGAACTGTGCCAATTAATTATGTCATATCCAATGGAACGTTTTGCAACCATTGAAATAAAGAATACACGACTCACCAATCCCATTCCTGAGCTTCCATGGTGGCTCAGTGGTTAAAAAAAAAAATTGCCTGCAAAGCAGGGGACATGGGTTCAATTCCTGGGTCAGGAAGATCCCACAGAGAAGGGAATGACTACCATATTCTTACCTGGAAGTCCGACGGACAGAATCCCGGGGTCGAAAAGAGTCAGGCATGACTAAGTAACTAACACTTTCTCTTTTTACATTCACGGATGTAGTTACTTATGATGAGGCCATGCTGGACTAGGGTGGACCCTATTCCAGTGACTTTTGTCCATATACGAAAGCCATGTGAAGACACAGAGAGATCCCCAAGAAAAAGGCCATGTAAAGATGGATGCAGAGACAGACATGATGTGTCAGCAAGTGGAGGAATGTCAGAGACGGCTGGCGGCCACCAGAAGCCAGGATAGACGCATCAAACAGATCTTTGCTTAGAGCCTGCAGCACAAACCAACCCTATTGACACCTTGATTTAAAACTGCTGGCCTCTAGAACTGTGCAAGAGTGAATTTCTGTTGTTCTAAAGCACTGTAGCATCGCTGGGGATGCCATAACAGAATGCCATGTGCTGGGTGGCTGACTAACAGAAATGTGTTCTGGGTGCAGCGCCACTGGGCGCTGCTCTCCTCCCGGCTCACAGACAGTTGCCTCTGGCTGTGTGATCACAGGGTGAAGAGAAAGGGGTCTCTTTCTCTTCCTCCTCCAATAAGGGAACTAATCCCACCATGAAGGCCCCACCCACATGACTTCCTCTGATCCTAATCACCTCCCAAAGATCCCTTCTTCAAATACCATCACCCTGGGCCTTGGAACTTCAACATACAAATTTAGGGGGACACAAACATACAGTTCGTAAGAATCACCAGGTTTGTGGTATTTTGTTATATCAGCCCTAAGAAAGTAATATGAACCCCCAACAGCAGAACAATTCATGCTTCAAATGAGAAGTCTGAAAGCTTTTCTGTAAATGTCACATCACGTCATCTACTCACTCAGTCATGTCTGACTCTGAGACCACATGGACTATAGCCCACCAGGCTCCTCCGTCTATGGGATTCTCCAGGTAAGAATACTGTAGTGGGTTGCCAGTTACTTCTCCAGGGGACCTTCCTGACCCAGAGATCAAACCTGGATCTCCTACTTTGCAGGCAGATTCTTTACTATCCGAACCATCAGAAAAGATAGTAAATCTCAATGTTTCTGGCTTTGCAGGCCAGATGGTCTCTGTTGCAACTGCTCAGCTCTCAGTTCAGTTCAGTTCAGTTTTTAGTATTGGTCATAGCAAATCTTTATTTTACTTAAAAGTTTACTTGGATCTTTTAACCCATTCACTCTTCTTGATAAACTTTGGAACTCATTCTGTCAACTTCTGATAACAATCACTGGGAAATTATTTTTTATTCAAGAATACTAGTTAATATATAATTTAACATATAATAAGTGATATAGTATATATGAAAGTATATATTGAAACAACAATTTTAAAATATGATTATTTAGCCTTATTTTCACAAAATGATAAACAGTTTACATCTCTTTTAATGGAAATGTATTTTTATTTTAAATACAGTAGTGTGTACATGTCAGTCCCAAATTCTCAATCTTTCCCTCCCCCTACCCTTCCCAACTAGTAACCATAAATTTGTTTGCTGAGTCTGTGAGTCTGTTTTGTAAATAAGTTCATTTGTATTTTTTTACGGTTCTGCATATGAGTGATGTCATATGATATTTCTCTTTCTCTGACTTCACTTAGCATGAAAATTTCTAGTCCATCATGTTTCTGCAAATGGCATACTTCATTATTTATAATGACTGAGCCTGGCGTGCTGGGATTCATGGGGTCACAAAGAGTCGGACACGACTGAGCGACTGAACTGAACTGAGTAATATTTTATTGTTTATATGTATCACATCATCCTTTATGGTGTATGATATAAAGAGAATTAAATCTACATAGTAGAGAAGACATTCAGTGTCTTTTCAGCTTGGTGCTTAGTGTGGTTTTCCAATGGTTTTAGTTTTAAGGTTCTCAGTAAAATTTAGTAGTTTTTTTCATATACGTCTAGCATATTTTTGTAATTTTTTAACGAAGTTTATGCATTTTGTTGCTGCTGCTGCTAAGTCACTTCAGTTGTGTCAGACTCTGTGTGACCCCATGGACTGCAGCCTTCCAGGCTCCTCCATCCATGGATTTTCCAAGCAAGAGGACTGAAGTGGGGTGCCATTGCCTTCTCTGATGCACTTTGTTAGCAGTTGTGAATTAGATACATATTTTTCCTAATAAATTTTGTATTCTTCATGAGTTATATAGTACTAATGGTATTTGTTTGCTTAATTTAGAGTATACCTCTTTATTCCATTTCTATTTTTAATTAATATTTGCTTTACTCTTTATTTCTTGGGCTTTATGCAGTGATGCTTTTTCTAACTTTCTGAGCTGAGCATTTTACGACATGCTTCCATTCTTTTCATTTGCTAATGGAAGTGTTCTATAACTTTGGCCGTAAAGCATATGCTGTTTTGTTTTTCAGTTTTTGCAGTGTTGTGTTGGTCTCTGCCGTACAGCAACGTGAATCAGCCATAATTACACATATATCCTCTCCCTCCTAAGTCTTCTTCCCCTCCTCCCATCCCACCCCTCCAGGTCGTCACAGACACCAGATCGGGCTCGCTGTGCTCTACAGCAGCTTCTCCCCAGCTCGCCATCGACACACAATGGTGTGTATGTTGGCGCTACTCTCTCCGTTTGTCGCACTCTCTCTCCCCCACTGTGTCCACAAGTCCTTTCTCTGCATCTGTGTCTCCGTTCCTTCCCTGCAAATGGGCATCAATATCATTTCTCTAGATTCCACATGTATGTGTTAATTACCTTTTTTTTCTCTAACTTACTTTACTCTGTATAATAGGCTCCAGGTTCATCTTGACTATAACCTACCAGGCTCCTCTCTCCATGGGGCTCTGCAGGCAAGAGTACTGGAGTGGGCTGCCATTTCCTTCTCCAGGAACTGACTCAGATTTGTTCTTTTTCTAATGACAGTGATATTCCATTGTGTATATGTATCACATCTTTATCCATTCATCAACCATACACTTTTGATAGCATATCAGTTACTGTTCAAGCAAGAACTGAACTTGGCAAATAATAATTTATTTGAGAAATCTGTAGATTTTTTGGATTTTTCTCTGTGAATGTTAACATAAGCCTGGTATTGAGGTTCCCACCCATTAGAGAGAAGACCCTCTATACTTCCACATCAACAGTTAGAAAGACTAGTTATTACTCTGATAGTACTGTGTATTAACCAACTGAAAATTCTTATGATTTTCCAATACAGAGATTTATTTTCCATTCTGGGCTTAGGAAGTCAGCCTGAGCAGCTTCCTTCAGGCTCTAGGTCAAGATCAGCTCTCTGCTCGTAACTACGTGATATGGCTTCCACTCATTCCACTGGTTAAAGCAGAGCATATGACCATGTCCAAATGGGTTGGAAAAGTATACTTTGCTTATACAGAAATTATGGGAAGGATAGAGAAGGAAGAATTGTGAAACAGTAACAAAGTCAACTCTAATCATGATGATAGAACAAATGTTAGATTTTTCTTTCCAGATCTTTTAGAAACAGCAGATGAATAGGACCACGTGCTTAGTCCCTCAGTCATATGACCCCATGATCAGTAGCCCACCAGGCTCCCCTGTTCATGGGATTCAGGCAAGAATACTGGAGTGGGTTGCTATTTCCTTCTCCAAGGGAGCTAAATTTGAAGTGTTAACTAGGCCCAGAATCCAGTAAAGCACCTACTTAAAGCAGATTTAGAGACTGAAGTAATTCTTGCCATGTGTGTAAGGGGATGCTGATGTGTGTGTGCTTGGTTGTGTCTGACTCCTGTGGCCATAGCTCTTCAGGCTCATCTATATATGGGATACTTTACACAAGAATACTGGGGAGGATTGCCATTCCTCCTCCAGGGGATTTTCCCCACCCAGGGATCGAACCCATGTCTCCTGTGTCTCCTTGCATTCAGGTGCATTCTTTACCACTGAGTCACCTGGGAAGCCCCGTATGTAAGAGGAAGAGGTAACCAGGTTAAAGGTTATTTTATAAACTCCACTGTGAATGAAATGGCACATTTCTTTTATTTCTTTACACTATGTTAGGCTCTGAGTTTCTCTACCACCTAGGGGTTTATAACAATAATAATCCCTGTCTTTCCCATTCTGTCCCTTACCATTACAAAACAATTTGGGGACTCATGTGGGTCCCAGAAAATGTGGGAAAGGTCTCTGTTTACCACCTATCAAAACTTCTCCAGATATCTTCATCCTCCCACAACTGTAGGAAAGAGGAGGGATACACGACAAAATGTTGATAGCAGCTGCTTTGAGAATAGATGTGCAAAGGTGAAAGATGTGACTGGAGAGAAGGAGGGGATTTTTTTTTTCCTTTTCTATGTTTGTAATTATAAATGGTGGGTTTTTAATCAGCATTTTTGTGTTCTTGATTTTTTTCAGGTAAAAATAAAGATAAAGACAGCACTAATTTCATAAGGTTGTTAGGAAGATGAAATGAATAATACATATAAATGATTTAACACAGTGCTTGCATAGTAAGCTCCCCTTAACTTGCTGTGTGGCATTGCCCTGTTGTTAACATGGTTACATTAGAAGCTATATTTCCTAAAAGTTCCTTCCTTGTGTTCTGTTAGGTAAGAATTGGCTGAAAGTGAGGTTGCTTTATTTTTGAGAGGCAAAAAAGAAGCTGCAGCCCTGTTCTGAAGGTCACTGTGGATTAGAGACTGTGAGGAGTTGCAATTATGTGAGCCGGATTCATCTTGTCTTTGCTCTTGCTCACTCCATTTCTAGAATCTCCCTAACTGTCTTTCCTCCTAACCCACAGCAGCTAGTCCCATCAAGTATGCTTCAGTTCAGTTCAGTTCAGTCACTCAGTTGAGTCCGACTCTTTGTGACCTCATGAATTGCACCACGCCAGGCCTCCCTGTCCATCACCATCTCCCGGAGTTCACCCAGACTCACGTTCATCAAGTCCGTGATTCCATCCTGCCATTTCATCCTCTGTCATCCCCTTTTCCTCCTCCCACAATCCTTCCCAGCATCAGAGTCTTTTCCAGTGAGTCAACTCTTCCCATGAGGTGGCCAAAATATTGGAGTTTCAGCTTTAGCACCATTCCTTCTAAAGAAATCCAAGGGCAGATCTCCTTCAGAATGCACTGGTTGGATCTCCTTGCAGTCCAAGGGACTCTCAAGAGTCTTCTCCAATACCACTGTTCAAACACATCAATTCTTCAGCACTCAGCCTTCTTCACAGTCCAACTCTCACATCCATACATGACCACAGGAAAAACCATAGCCTTGGCAAGAAGGACCTTAGTTGGCAAAGTAATGTCTCTGCCTTTGAATATACAATCTAGGTTGGTCATAACTTTTCTTCCAAGTAGTAAGTGTCTTCTAATTTCATGGCTATAATCACCATCTGCAGTGATTTTGGAGCCCCCCAAAATAAAGTCTGACACGGTTTCCACTGTTTCCCCATCTATTTGCCATGAAGTGATGGGACCGGATGCCATGATCTCCGTTTTCTGAATGTTGAGCTTTAAGCCAACTTTTTGCTCTCCTCTTTCACTTTCATCAAGAGGCTTTTTAGTTCCTCTTCATGTAATGTCTCTGCTTTTGAATATGCTATCTAGGTTGGTCATAACTTTTCTTCCAAGGAGTAAGTGTCTTTTAATTTCATGGCTGCAATCACCATCTGCAGTGATTTTGGAGCCCCCAAAAATAAAGTCTGACACTGTTTCCACTGTTTCCCCATCTATTTGCCCTGAAGTGATAGGACCAGATGCCACAATCTTCTTTTTCTGAATGTTGAGCTTTAAGCCAACTTTTTCACTCTCCTCTTTCACTTTCATCAAGAGGCTTTTTAGTTCCTCTTTACTTTCTGCCATGAGGGTGGTGTCATCTGCATATCTGGGGTTATTGATACTTCTCCTGGAAATCTTGATTCCAGCTTGTGCTTCTTCCAGCCCAGCATTTCTCATGATGTACTCTGCATAGAAGTTAAATAAGCAGGGTGACAGTACACAGCCTTGATGCACTGCTTTTCCTATTTGGAACCAGTCTGTTGTCCCATGTCCAGTTCTAACTGTTGCTTCCTGACCTGCATGTAGGTTTCTCAAGAGGCAGGTTAGGTGGTCTGGTATTCCCATCTCTTTCAGAATTTTCCACAGTTTATTGTGATCCACACAGTCAAAGGCTTTGGCATAGTCAATAAAGCAGAAATAGATGTTTTTCTGGAACTCTCTTCCTTTTTCCATGATCCAGCAGATGTTGGCAATTTGACCTCTGGTTCCTCTGCCTTTTCTAAAACCAGCTTGAACATCTGGAATTTCATGGTTCACGTATTGCAGAAGCCTGGCTTAGAGAATTTTGAGCATTACTTTACTATCTGCCATAATGCAAAATTAGCCATAGGCACTAGGTGGTGAACTAGTGCAGGCATGTCCAATAAAATTTCACCCAAACAGATAGCTGCGGGCCTTGGCACTCGGGCTGTAGTTTGATGACACTTGGTTTAGGTGAGAAATACAATAACAAAGAGAAGCTGAGCTAAAGGACCAGGAGTTTTGTATAGCAAGGAGAAAGATGGTGACTTCCCTGGCAGTCTAGTGGTCAAGACTCCATGCTTCCAAGGCAAAGGGCAAAGGTTTGATTCCTGGTCGAGGAATTATGATCCCACATGCCATGTGGTGAAGCAAAACAAAATAAAAATTGCTTATAATTTTTAATAATTAATTTTTCATCATTGCAGCATTGTTTATAATTGCCAGGACATGGAAGCAACCTAGATGTCGATCAGCAGATGAATGGATAGGAAAGCTGTGGTACATATACACAATGCAGTATTACTCAGCCCTTAAAAAGAATAAATTTGACTCAGTTCTAATGAGATGGTAGTAATGATGACCCTGTAAGTGAGACAACATAAGAGACACAGAGGTATAGAATGGACTTTTGGACTCTGAGGGAGAGGGAGAGGGTGGGATGATTTGGGAGAATCGTACTGAAACATGTATACTATCATATAAGAAATGAAGCGCCAGTCTATGTTCAGTACAGGATACAGGATGCTTGGGGCTGATAAACGGGATGATCCGGGGAGATGGTGTGGGGTGGGAGGTGGGAGGGGGCTTTGGCATTGGGAGATCGTGTACACCTGTGGCTGACTCATGTCAATGTATGGCAAAATCAATACAGTATTGTAAAATAGAATAAAGTATTAAATTTAAAAAAATAAATGTAAAAAAAAAAGAGAGAAGTGGGTGAAAAAGTCCTATGCCAGGCTCCAACCTTCAGAAATGCCACAGCTCTGGGTAATTAGTTCCCTCTGCCTTACAGAAGCATGATGGCCAAGTCTGAAAAACGGCCTGGAAGACTTAGATGATCCCCCAAAGCTAACTCCGGTTCTCGTGCTCCAAAGTCCCTTGAGCTTTTAAATGTTTCTTTTCAACAATATGATTTACCAAGTAGAATCTACAAACCCTGAGGAAAAAATGATTTTGTGGTAAAATGAATGACTAAATGTACAAAATAAAATTGCTATCATAATTAAATGCCCAGAAGAGGTTTTGTTGGTTTTGTTTTGTTTTTGGTGGTTTACAAATAACAGACATTTATTTCTCACAGATCTGGAGGCTAGAAGTCCAAGATGAAGGTGTCAGCAGATTCACTATCTGGTGAATAGCCCCTCTCTGGTTCATAAATGGCCATCTTCTTATTGTGTCCTCACAAGGAGGAAGGGTATCCAGAGCAGTTTTTTAGCTATTTAGATGCATTTACACAAAAGTTTCTGCCTGCAACGCTGGAGACCCAAGTTCGATCTTAGATTGGGAAGACCCCCTGGAGAAGGAAATGGAAACACACTCCAGTATTCTTGCCTGGAGAATTCCATGGACAAAGGAGCCTGGCAGGCTACAGGCCACAGGATCACAAAGAGTTGAACATGACTGAGGGACTAACGCTTTCACTTTCACACAAAACTTCACTTCTGCAAATCATTCTTTACAAAGGTGAAAATGTACCCATGGATGCAAGTACGTGTGCCCTACCAGGTTGAACAGATGTCTTTTCAACTAAACGCTTATTTTGCCTAAACAAGTGGCGTCCTCTCTTCAAAATAAAATAAAAAGTCTAAAGGAATCCCAGGAACTTCTGAATCATCATTTTATTGTTTCTATCATTTTTTAAATCTGAACTACTTATTCTTCACCATGGATCTAACCATCCAGGTATCAAATGGTAGAAATAGATCACAAGCTGAAAAATGTCAACAAATGTAAACACTACCTCAAAGCTTATCTGCTTAAACAATCTCTGATAAACATACTTGCAGAAGAATTTTCAGAGAAACTAAATCTCACCCCACAATACTCTCCTCGTTAAAGATCTGAGGAGGCAGCGGAATCCCATTCTGAGGTTTCTTCTCTCCAGGAACATTTTCTCTCATCCACTTCCTGTTGTCTTCATCTCCAGCAATATCGAACTCCTTAAAATCAATTTTATTAGCTTCCAAAAAGCCCACAACTTCTTGCTGTTTCTTCCTAATCTAGTCATGAGAAGAAAAAGATTACCATTAGACTTCTTTGTAAAAACTCGTTCTCCAACTATACCATACAATACCAATAACTTTGCTAAGTATTTAAACAAGAAAAATCATAAAATCACACGTCTTCATTCCATAGGATCAACAGAGCAATCATTTAAATTCTGAAATTTTCATCTCATCAATGTTTAAATCATGATATAGTCAACCGAATAGGAATAGAGATGCAATCATCATAGCTTTTATTTGAGGTCTTCAAAATACACTTAATTCCCTGCTAAGCTTTAAAGCCAAAAATTAAATAGGGATTGGTTACAAAGAACAAGATGATAGAAAGAAGAAAAAAAAAACACAGTTTACTATGAAACTTAAATACCAAGTACACCCACACTAAAAGGCACTATTCACAGTTATGAAAATGGGAACATGAGTCATGCTGAGCAAAAGTAGCTTTAGAAATAACACAGGGAACTGAGAAGTCCACATGAAGATTATTGGAAAAGGAAGAGCAGGAAAAAAACTAGAAGAGCTGGCGGATATTTCTCCTGGCACGTGAAAGAGTAATGCAGTAAAATAACTATTTTCTACTCACGTCCAACTCTTTAAGTAAAATCAAAGTGCAGCCACACCTAAGAGAAAACCCAGGTGCCCTTTTCTCTACACGTGGTTCACAAGTAGGGACTGTATTCTACCAATGTCATTTCTTTGTGAATGTGGCCATCTTGAAATCTTAGCACTCTTTCCCCAGAAATAATTACAATTTTCTCTCTTCAGTCAGAATTTTTCTCTCTTCAGTCAAGGAATTCACTCCCAGAATGCATGATGCTTTTTTTTTTTTTTTTTTGGACTGAGGGCACGTGGGATCTTAGTTCCCTGACCAGGGATCAAACCTGCACCTGCTGCATTGGAAGCATGGAGTCTTACCCACTGGACCACCAGTCTTTTTTATAAACATTGGTAAACAACTTACAGCAGACTGTGGACCACATTGTAAGAACTCTGGGAGAAACTTCAGAATGATCAATAGCATAAACCAATCAATACGAACTTATTGATTCCCTACTCTGCACAAGACATGGTGCCAAGCTCTTCACATGAATAGATTCATAAGATGTTATTTGGGTAAAAAAAAAAAAAATTTGTACAGATGATAAAGAGGTACAATATGGTCCCTTCTTAAAACTGAAAGTTTACATTAGTATCTTCTTTGACATAAAACTATCCAATGTCTTAATTTTAAGTCCTCTGAATGGAATATTGCCTCACAATGAAAATAGTCATTAAGAATGTTTTCTAGGATGAGTCCCCCTTGTCATTTTCATATAACTTGTTTATCAGCAGAAGGACTAGATGCTGAGGATTCCAAACACTGAAAAGGAACATGCCAATCCTAAACTCAACATCTATATTCAAACCCTCTTTTGTTTAAATCCAATTCATTTGATATAAATCTTTATTGATTTATAAAAGTCATTGAAAGTCACTCAGTCGTGTCCAACTTTTTTCGAGCCCATGGACTATATAGTCTATGGAATTCTCCAGGCCAGAATACTGGAATAGGTAGCCTTTCCCTTCTCCAGGGGATCTTCTCAACCCAGGGATCTAACCCAGGTCTCCCACATTGCAGGTGGATTCTTTACCAGCTGAGCCACCAGGGAAGCCCGAGAATACTGGAATGGGTAGCATAATCCTGGAATAGGTAGCCTTTTCCTTCTCCAGGGGATCTTCCCGACCCAGGAATGGAACCAGGGTCTCCTGCACTGCAGGCGGATTCTTTACCAGCTGAACTTTCAAAGATTTATACACCTACCCAAAATTCTTATTTTATTCATTTTTGCCAAAATGACTGATTATATCAATGACTTTTGTGTAGAGGTTCTTTCCTAAGGTAAGGTAAAGAAAGGCACACATGGATGCTTATGCCCTAGAATCAAATCATCACCAAAAACAAACCCTATGTAATCTGGTTTGGGTGGTGACTTTATTATATATAGATATAAGCTCAGACAGTAAAGCGTCTGTTTACAATGTGGGAGACCTGGGTTCGATCCTTGGGTCGGGAAGATCCCCTGGAGAAGGAAATGGCAACCCACTCCACTATTCTTGCCTGGAAAATCCTATGGACTGAGGAGCCTGGCAGGCTACAGTCCATGGGGTCGCAAAGAGTCGGACATGACTGAGCAACTTCACTCAGTCACATAGCATATTAATTATAAATATAATGTTACTGTTTAATAATTTAATTAATACAAATTACTGTTGTATAATTTTAATTAATGCACAGTGAATATAAATTATGGGCCCCCCTAGTGGCTTAGATGGTAAAGAATCTGACTGCAATGCAGGAGACCTGGGTTACATCCCTGGGTCAGGAAGGTCCACTGGAGAAGGGAATGGTGACCCACTCTAGTATTTTTGCCCAGAGAATCCCAAGGACAGAGGAACCTGGCAGACTACAGTCCATGGAGTCACAAAGAGCTGGACATGACTGAGCATGTAATACTTACCTAAATATAAATTATATATAAATTTTTGTATATAAATTACATATACCCATATATAAATGGTAATCATACATTTTCTTAATTAACATTTGTACCATCAACACAACAAAGGTAAAGCAACTAAAAGCATTAGGTCAATAAATTGAAGGCTGCTCTTAGCTACAATACAACATTTAATCCATAAGACTCAGGCCAAGGGATCTATTTCAGTTTGGGGCAAGCGTAGACAAAAAATAAAAACAGAAGTCATACAGAAAGGAATAGAATGATGGAAGGTCCCTTAAGAATCTGGCATAAGCACTTGGGCACATTCCTGAGTGTCACATCTCTCAGAACCAATGAACAGACTGCTTACCTCCCCACCAGGGTGAGCTTCCCCAAGGCTACGCTAGGGGAATCCCAAACCTCCTGGTCTTTCTACTGGAAACTGGACTCCATATTCCCAGGCCTCACGGTGGAGTTTCTGAATATCAGAAAATTCCACCAGACATGATGACAGGTTGTTGGACTAAATTACTTTAATTAATCATGTTTTCTCTACATACTCTCCAACCTGTTCATAATTACTTATGTCACTTTATAAATTACTTACTCTTTTAGTTATTTTCAGAGATAACTTTGCTGTTTAAAAGAGTAGAGACATCCTCACTCGGGTAGCATTCCTTTTAGTTAAATACTCAGAAGGCAACATTCTCTATTCTGTTCAAACCCTTCTGTTCCTTGCTCCTCAAATACCTTCAGCCTGGCTGAAGTCCACTTCCCCATGGACAAGAGTCCCATCTCTATTAATAATGCCTCAGGACTTAACTGAATCACTATACAACACACTTGAAACTAACACAACATTGTCAATTAACTACATGTCAATTATAAAAAGAACTTAAAACAAATCTTGCCTCAGGACTTGAGGTGGGATAGAAAAGGATTTCATCTTATTCCACAATCTCTAAGTAGATGGAGAACATTTTCCCAAGTCCTGACTTATGTTTTCTCTTCTGAAAAGTCAAAGAAAAATGGAGAAAACAGGAGGGGACGATCTGTTGACTATTATCCCTCTCAAGACAAGCAACTACATCTACAGAAAGTTGACTGACTGTTGGGAGCATGATATTGCGTTAAAGTTTCTCTCTCAGCACCTCATTCAAAAAAAGAAGAAAAATAAAATCTGCCATCCTGGACTTCTCAAACACCAGTCACTTAAAATGGGCCAAAAGCATTGCTCTCTTAGCTGTCTGGAGCACTTGACTTCTGCTGGGGGCTGCAGAAGGGTCTTAGGATGAGCCCAGAGGGAGGGGTGAGCACGTGACTTCACCTGGCTGGCACGTGGCCTTTGCCCACACTCTGATACTCCACTACACACTCCCCACTACACACTCCCCACTCCTTGCAGTTGGTGTACAGCTTTTCTCCACATGGCCTCCCAAGCTGACCCCAGGGACACAACATCAGCCCCCAAAGGGGACCTCCCCTTCATGGCTTCAAGGAGAGGGGTGGTGCAGAGCCCCCCAACAGTCCTCACCACAGACACACTTCTCTTTGCATGCCTCACCCGCCCCTCCCCTCTGCAGGGTGCCATGGCCAAGGCTGTCTCATCCTTCTGAGCAGCCCCTCTGGAGGGTCTGGGGCCCTGAAGGTCTGTGTCACTTGGAACCTTCGGGACCTCAGTAGAAGCCAGAAAGCTCTGTTTTCTTATCCTGTTACATTGACTCATAAGAAAGTGTCATTCTCAAAGAGAACAGTTTTGTGGTTGCCAAACGGGAGGAGGGTGTGGGAGACATGGAGTGGGAATTTGGGATTAGTAGATGCAAACAATTGTATATAGAATGGATAAACAAGGCCCGACTATATAGCACAGAGAACCATAGTCAATGTCCTGTGATAAATCATAATGGAAACGGATCTGAAAAAGAACGTATATGAATGTATAACTGAATCACTTTGCTATACAGCAAAATTAACACAACAGGGTAAATCAACTACACTTCAATAAAATAAATCAAAAAATTAAAAGAAAGTGTCATTCGGGGTCCTGAAGTCACCGGCCACTGTTGGTGATGTGATGCATCCGAGGGATCTTTGGGTCACTCGCTTGGCGCCTCCCACTTATTGTCTTGCGCAGTTAGAAACCTCTCCAAAAGAGGTGACCGCACTGTAATATAAAGCACACTGCATCTGAGTGACAGGTGCACTGGCCGGGAAGGATGTTATCTGAGCAGAAGCTCTGCTTGTCCATCACCTCATCTGCAAAATGGATAGAACGCTGCCTTTCTCCCAGGGCTGGTGAGAACTGAGAAATGCATGGAAAAGCATTTTGCACCACAATTCAAGTAATTGCACAGTCAGGCACCCAGAACACTGTTACCTCATTGTCTCGTCCTGACTGCCACACCAGGCAAGAATTCTGATCACCATCTTAAGATAACAAAATGGAGGTGCAGTGAATTAAAGAATTTTCCAAGGGTCACACCCAGAGTCATCAATTCAAGAGCTATGTTTTTCCCTCTGTGAAGTGATAAGTTTAGTCACTCAACTGTGTCTGACTCTTTTGCAACCCCGTGGACTATAGCCCACCAGGCTCCTCTGTCCATGAAATTCTCCAGGCAAGAATACTGGAATGGATAGCCATTCCCTTCTCCAGGGGATCTTCCAACCCAGGGAGAGAATCTGGGTCTCCTGCATTGTGGGCAGATTCTTTACTATCTGAGCCACCAGGAAAGCCCAAGACTGGAAAAAGGACTAAGAAATTCAGGATCCACCATTAGTTCGTCCTTAACGATGGTGGCTCAGGGGCTGTGCACCTTGAAAACAGGGAGGATTGATCTCTCTCCCTTTGTCTTCAGACCCTTGCAGCAATGGCCTTCAGGATGAGGGGATGGTTAGAGATGCAGACACAACATTTTCCTGCTCCCAGGGTCTCTTCACCCACATCTATCTATAAAGTAGTAAAACATGGAACCATGGTTTGGCATCAGCTGTTAAAACAGAGTTGTAATATACAACTGCATATGTAATCTTCATCAAGAGATTACAGTCAGTATTTTCCTTTTTCATTTATTTCATTCATCCAACAGAAGTCATAATACTCTCTCTGATGATGTCACAGGCAAGAACCTATTTTTAAAGCATATAGACTGAGGAAATAAGGAGTAAAATTTTTGTAGACCAACCACCATCCACATAGCATAAGTGCTTGCAGCTGCTCTGGGTTGTCCTGCAAAGAAACTTCCGGGCGAAATTCCCTCAGCCAGGAAAAATCATTAGCCAGACACTGTAGGAATAATCTGTTCTTATTCTTTATGATAAGACAGAAATTCTTCAATTTATGTGGCTTGAGATAATTATTCTGAACATCATCATAGATGAAGACCTTCTAATATTAACTAATAATTATAACAATGACAATAATATTAACAATTACTAATATTATTAACATTTAACATTAACTAATAATTATAATATCTAATAGCTATAACAATTATAATACTAATAGCTGGTAATTATAACATTAACTAATAATGATAATTTTTATTAAGCACTTGACACCATGCTGGGCACTCTTGGCTTACTGACCCTTACTTACTGACCCTTGCTTACTGACCCTTACTGACCCTCACTCTTAACTTACTTCCTAAGTAAGTTGAGTTGAGTTCTATTCTTATCTTCATTTTACAGACAAGGAAATTGAGGCTTAGCAAGGTGAAATAACTTTCTCAAGGTCACATCATCCCATATGGCACCAAAACATTTTCTTACAGCAGCAAAATGAACTTGGATTTTTCAAGATCCTGGAATAAATAGTACCCCTCCAGATCCTCCCAGGCTAATTAAATCATGTTCCCAAATTTCAAGAACGTAGGAAATCAGAAAATCCTAAGAAAGAACCTGTTTGTTCATTGTCTTTATTAAGGATGTCTGCTGCTGCTAAGTCACTTCAGTCATGTCCGACTCTGTGCAACCCTACAGACGGCCTCCTACCAGGCTCCCCATCTCTGGGATTCTCCAGGCAAGAGCACTGGAGTGGGTTGCCGTTTCCTTCTCCAATGCATGATAGTGAAAAGTGAAAGGGAGGTCACTTAGTCGTGTCCAACTCTTAGCGATCCCATGGACTGCAGCCCACCAGGCTCCTCTGTCCATGGGATTTTCCAGGCAAGAGTACTGGAGTGGGCTGCCATTGCCTTCTCTGTAAGGATGTCTAGGGTCACTCAGACCTGATCTATGGAATATATAGAAGATTTACAGGTTAGCAGTAAAAGTTTCCAGCAATGAGTGTGTCAACAGCTTATGTGAAGCCCACGATGAAAGCCATTTTTCTATGATGAAAGCCATTTTCTTTTTAAAAAATATATTTTTTTTAATCTAAGCAATCCAAAAATGTGCTTTTTGTAGATCAAAGTTTATGAGGTCATCAACAGCCATAAAAGATTTTGCAGTTTTACATTTGGAATTTTTTCATAAAATTGGAACATCATGAAAGATGCTCAGCAGATCATTAAACAGCTGTGTCAGAAGGAAGGACCAGGCTCTTTTCTCAGGTTTTCCTCTTGTCCTCTCTGGAAACGGTGTGAACTTTCAGGGCTGGAGGTAGGTGGTAGGGGAGGGGGAAGGCATTCAGTAGCTGCTGTTAGGATTGTTCCCTGGGCCAATCACTCACCTAGGGTGTCATCCTGGCTGAGGGACCGCTGAAATCCAAGCTGCAACCCGAGAAGTTCCAGGAATCAGATATAAAAGGAAACAGCCCCTGTGCTGCTCTTCACCTCTCAGGACTAATAAAACTGTTTTCCCTCCACAACCTCGCAGATGCTAAAATGCTGGTCCAAATATCAGTCCCAGACAGACACTGCAGGTTCAAGTCTAATATCAAAGCCTGAATCATTTCCAAGGATAAAATGAGTCCCTCCCTTACCCCTATTTCTTACGGCACAAAACGAAGGTTGGACTTAAAGAGATGGCTGGGTGACTCCCAGCCTTGTCCCAAGGAAATCAGATAAAGCACCTATTTTTGGTCTGTTTGGATTCCTAGAGCATTTAAATCTGTAGCTTCAGAGATGTTTGTTTTTTTCACTGTGACATCATTACCCTCAAATAATAGTATTACACATGCTAAATTTACACTTTCCTTAGGATTACACCACATACACAAGTCATTGTGCCAGGGGTCATTTTAGTAATCTGGCCCATCATATGCTAAAAATGTTGTTACATAAAGTGTCATTTACTTGCAATATTAGATTTGTCTAAGTCTCACGGGATGAATGGCAGAAACATTCCAAAAAAAAAAAAAAAAACCACGCCTCTGATTCTATCAAAGATGCGACACAATAGACACAAATCACACATTAAAAGTCTTAGCATCCAGCACACCCCCCTTCCTCGAATCCCCTTCCACACACAGCTGCCCCAGACCACACATTTTACACACTTCTACACCATTCAGATCAAGGCAGAGAGCAAAGGACTCGCAGGCTTACTCACACACGCCTCAAAAAGAAATGTAAGCCCAGCGCTGGGCCATATCCGCTGCTCCTATTTCCAAGTCTGAGTTTTTCAGAAAAGAGGACGAGAAGAAAGCCCCCGAATTCCATCAGACACCTACCGCTATGGACCCAGATGATGTGGCAACAAACACTTTGATAACCATTTTGAGAGTCGGAATGAGGACTCCCCAACACACCCCTGCGAGGGAACGCGGAGCTAGACAGATTCTGACAGCGACAGAGACAAGTGCCAGAGGGGGGCTGGCGGGGGCCCAGGGCTGCCTGAGCGCCTGCCTCTCGGCTCAACTTAAGCCCGGCCTCTCCCGGGCATCCTGGGCTCTCCCCTCCATTGGCCCGGGAATATTTGGGGATCTGGCAAGAAAACAGTTGATTGGTTGATAAAAGCAGCCACTGCACCCTTTCCCTTACCACTTTAAAAGCCCGACAACTGTCCCTAAAAGGCAAGGCTGCGCTCTGCACCAATCAGAGGTCTGCGCGGAGACGCCCGGGCGGAGGAAGGCGGGGCCGGGAGCGGAGGGTAGCGGAGAGAAGGGAAGGAGCTGGAGAAGGCCAGATAACCACCTCTGTCCCAGAGGAGGCTTTGTTTACAGGGCTTTTGGCAAACGCACAAGGAAGGGTCAGAACAGCCACAGAAGCCTTTAAATAAATAAAGACGGGCTTCCTTAATTTAAAATTTTATGACAGATTAAAAAAGTAAATGACCTTCAACTGGAGTCCGCTTTAATGAATCTCCACTTTAATTCTGCATTACATAGGTCTTGCTTTATTATATTTTTGCGTCAGATAAATTTCGATGAGTGGAAAAAAAAAAAAAGGAACAAGTGATGAAAGTTATTCAAGAAAGTACGTTTGTCATTAATAAGAAAGAGTATCCCTTCTGGATCAGCAGTAGCTGTTGGTTATTAAATAATGTTTTTAAAGGGTGAGTGATTTTTATTATTAAGCCATTCAGTAGCGGTACCTAGTGTACAAAGTATGTTTGGTGTTTTTTTAATCTTTTGACCACACCTCATGGCACGTGTGATCTTGGTTCCCCAACCAGGGCTGGAACCAGTGCTCCCAGCGTTAGCAGAGAGGTATTTCAACCACTGTAGTGCCAGCCGCTGCTGCTAAGTCGCTTCAGTCGTGTCCGACTCTGTGCAACCCCATAGACAGTAGCCACTAGGCTCCCCCGTCCCTGGGATTCTCCAGGCAAGAACACTGGATTCGGTTGCCATTTCCTTCTCCAGTACATGAAAGGGAAAAGGGAAAGTGAAGTCACTCAGTCATGTCATACTCTTAGCGACCCCATGGACTGCAGCCCACCAGGCTCCTCCATTCCTGGGATTTTCCAGACAAGAGTACTGGAATGGGGTGCCACTGCCTTCTCCTAAATTATTCCTGCTGCTGCTGCTGCTAAGTCGCTTCAGTCGTGTCCAACTCTGTGCGACCCCATAGACGGGGCAGCCCATCCAGCTCCACCGTCCCTGAGATTTTCCAGGCAAGAACACTGGAGTGGGTTGCCAGAGAAGTGTCTAAAACATGTGTTTGCTAATTAATACTTAGTCGTTGTTCATTATCATTTATGAATACTCATCTTTCCCACATTCAAGCCTACTCTGAGGAATACCTTAATGAAACCTTCCAATACAATTCCAATGGATACAGTTAAAAAGTAAAACTAATGAAAAACTTTTTTCACTGATGAAAAAAAAAAATGCAATGAGCTGCCACACAATAGATTCCTTTAGGAGTGGCCTGTCTCCAGTTTTCTCCCTTTACCACCTGTTTCTCCTAAAGAACAGAAGCTGACAAGCCGAGGACCGTGTCAGGTTTCACTGACACCCTAGAGCAGGCAGGGAGGTGGCGGCCTGCTTGTCAGCACCAGTGACATCAACAAGCAAATTGTCTCCACTATTTTGGAGCCGTTGGGGGAAGGGGGTTCTGTTTGTAACAGGCTCTCTCTGTGTGTCTTATTTGTATAGATAATTTGAATTCTATTGAACATTAGCATTAAAATTCTAGTAAGAAGCCCAGATAGTAGCCACCCAACTCTCCTGATGGGTTTCAAAGTCAAGATCAAGGGCGTTTGGGGCAAAGATGGAAGGCCATATTCAGTCTTCTTAATAGTCTTAGGACTTCCCTGGTGGTTCAATGGTTAAGGCTCTGCGTTCACTCCCACTGCAGGGAATGAGGATTAGATCCCACATGCCCTATGGAATGGCCAAAATATGAAAATATGGTGATGGAGCATTTATGTAAACAAAGTTCTCCTCTTTTTTAAAAAAATAAGAGAAATAACCAAGTCACTCCGATTTTCAATCCCTTGCTCCTCATGGAGGACACGGCTGTGGGATCCCAGAGAAGGGAGGAACCTGTAAGGTTTTTGCATCCAACCCCTTCACCAGAGCCAGGAGGTCCAGAGGCCCCCTCCTCTCCCCATCACGTAAGCTCCTTGCAAGAGAAGGCTACCCTGAGCCCAGAATATAGCTCAGTTCATTTACATTAGAACGAATGATCAATGAGCCCACCATAATTTATCTTACAGCCTCAACACGCAAAATTTACTCCCCAAATTAGATGAAGATGATTAATGCTTCCTCAAATTTAAGTCACAAGCTTTTTGTTTTAGACCCCACCAACTCATTGTACCTGGTGGCTCAGATGGTAAAGAATCTGCCTGCAGTGCAGGAGACCAGGGTTCAGTCCCTGGATCAGGAAGATCCCTTGAGAAGGGAATGGCAACTCGCTCCAGTAGTCTTGCTTAGAGAATTCCATGGACAGAGAAGCCTGGCGGGCTACAGTCCATGTTGTTGCAGAGTCAGACATGACTGAGCAACTAACACTTACTGAAGATTATAAGTCGTTTTGGCTTTTCTTCTCTGTATTTTCAAAATTCCTACAGAGAATTCCCTGATGGTTTGAGGTGGGGTTGAGCCAACCCAAGCCACACAACCAAAATAAATACATAGATTTAAAAAATTCTACAGTGAGTATATACTATTTTGTCATACAAAACATTTTTTCAACACCTTAGTCCTAAGTCCACCACATAAGCATATTATTTTGCTCCAAATATTAAGAATAACAAACTCTGAATATTTCTTAATGTCTTTGTAAATCATAATATACACTATGGCTCATGTGCCTAGAAAATATACATTTACTGATCATGTATATATGCTGATTCTGCATAGCCACAGCTTCAGTTCAGTTCAGTCGCTCAGTCGTGTCCGACTCTTGGCGACCCCATGAATCACAACACGCCAGGCCTCCCTGTCCATCACCAACTCCCAGAGTTCACTCAAACTCACTTCCATTGAGTCGGTGATGCCATCCAGCCATCTCATCTTCTGTCATCCCCTTCTCCTCCTGCCCTCAATCCCTCCCAGCATCAGGGTCTTTTCCAATGAGTCAACTCTTCCCATGAGGTGACCAAAGTACTGGAGTTTCAGCTTCAACATCAATCCTTCCAAAGAACACCCAGGACTGATCTTTAGAATGGACTGGTTGGATCTCTTTGCAGTCCAAGGGACTCTCAAGAGTCTTCTCCAACACCACAGTTCAAAAGCATCGATTCTTTGGCACTCAGCTTTCTTCACAGTCCAACTCTCACATCCATACATGACTACTGGAAAAACCATAGCCACAACTTACTCTGTCTTATTAAATTATAAAAGTCTGGTAAGAAACTTCAGACATAAAATTGGGTCAAATTCTAGAAAGGTTAAATATGACTCTATTTTTTATTATGTATAGGACCTAAGCCTATGGGGGCTTCCTGGGACAAACCCCTCCCTCCATATCCTCTGCTTGCCTCTCCTTTGTAGCAAAGCTATAGTCTCCCAGGCCTTACCTGAGTCACAAAAGCCTGGCTCAAGAATTACTGATTGGGCTTCCCTGGTGGCTCAGTGGTAAGAATCTGCCTGCCAGTGCAGGAGACATGGGTTCAGTCCCTGGCCTGGGAAAATCTCATATGCCACAAAGCAACTAAGGCTGTATGCCACAACTATTGAGCCTGTGCTCTAGGGCCCGAGAGCCGAAACTACTGAGCCCACACACCACAGCTACTGAAGCCCTCTCGCCCCAGAGCCTGTGCTCTGCAAACGTGAGAAACCACCACAGTGAGAAGCCCACGCACGGCAGTTGCCCCTGCTCACTGCAACTAGAAAAAACCTTAGGAGCCAACACAGCCAATAAAAAATAAAACTATTTCCTAAACGAGAATTATTGGTAAGAGTATGTGAACGTGTAGTCAGAAAAGTAGCAGTTGAGCCAAGAGAACTGGTAACAATTTAAACAGTAAATCAGCCATGTGGCAGTCACAGAATCTTTAGCTCCTCCCTGAAGAACATGGATAGTCTATCTCATACACATTCCTGAAGTTGTTTTACAGATACTAAAGCCCCCACCAATGGAAGAGGCTAACTGCATGATGCCCATGAGCACATAGCCCTCAGACTGACCGGAGCCTGATGATGTTAACTCCTGTGACACCACCCTGATAACTGGTATCCTCACCATCAACCAATCAAATATTGTGCACAAGCTGATCACCCACCCTGCAGCCTCCCTGTCCCTCACTTTACCCATAAAAACACTTCCCTAAAGCCCATCAAGAAGCTCAGGGTTTTGGTCTGGTTTTTTTGTTTGTTTGTTTGTTGTTACCATCAGCTGCCCACACTCCTTGTTTTGGCACCTACAACAAACCTGCGCTTTCCTTCACAACTCCATGTCAGTAGATTGACATTATTGTGCACAAAGCCAGAGAACCCAAGTTTGGATTGGTAACAATAGGGTAAAACTGACTTCAGTCTTGACATCCCTTTGAGCTTGCCATAGGGATAAACAAATTTCCTACTTAAAATGATAGCTAACAATTTTGAGCAGTGTGGCATGCCAGACCTCATCTGAGGACTTTGCACAAACCACTCCTGTGATCCGAGCAACAGCTCTAAAACCGGGTTCTATTGCTATCCATCCTCAGGGATGAGGACTTAGAATGGGAGATAGGGAAATTCTCTGGCTGTCCGGTGGTTAGGACTCAGTATTTTCACTGCCAAGGGCCCAGGATCGATTCTTAATTAGGGAATTTAGATCCCAGAAACTTTGAGGTATGGCAAAAAAAAAGAAGGAAAGAATGGGAGATGATGGGAAAGGTAAACAGTGTATCCAGGAATTGAACTCAACTGCATTTACGTCCATACCACACCAGGAAAACTCTGACTTCCTACCTTCAAATTTCTAGTGCTCCTTCATTTCACTATGAATTATCCTTCGAAGCTTATCCTTTTAATAATGACCATGCAAAGGTACAAATCAGAAATTTGAAAACTCTAACTGAAAGAACTTTTGTTACAATGACACTCATGAGCTTCCAGATAATTAATACAAATACAAACATTCCAAATGAGTCTTAAAAGAAAACTCAATGAATCTCTGACTTTGAAGTTTCACTTCAGAAATAAGTTGCATGATCGAGTGAAGATGCAAGAGCCTAGTTATTTCAGATCTGTAGTTCTTGATGTTAAAGTCAAATAACAATAGTTTTAGATCTAACCTAATTTTTAACAGAATTTTCTCTTTTTTCAAGGTTTATTGAGTTATCATTCACAAATAAAATTGTAAGATATCTAAAGTGTAAATCATGATGATTGATAGATGCATACACTGTGAAAAGACAATTTCATATAATTTTAATTATAAAAGTATGATATATTGGCTCCAAACTTGCAGAGCTTCTCAGGTGATCTTACAATAAATGATACCAGATGCTATGCTTAGCTTAATTATATAACTTTACAGGTAAAATAAAATGAAAAGTAAAGGCTGATTTTTATTATGCATAATAACAGTGGTGACTATCATGGTAACAGTTTAGTTCAGTTCAGTTCAGTCGCTCAGTCATGTCCAACTCTTTGCAACCCCGTGGACTGCAAAACACCAGGCTTCCCTGACCTTCACCAACTCCCAGAGCTTACTCAAACTCATTGTTCATCAAGTTGGTGATGCCATCCAACCATCTCATCTTCTGTCATCCCCTTCTCCTCTTGCTTTCATTCTTGCCCAGCATCAGGGTCTTTTCCGATGAGTCAGTTCTTCACATCAGGTGGCCAAATGATTGGAGTTTCAGCTTCAGCATCAGTTCTTCCAATGAATAGTCAGGACTGATCTTTTGGATGGACTGGTTGGATCTCCTTGCAGTCCAAGGGACTCTCAAGAGTCTTCTCCAACACCACAGTTCAAAAGCATCAATTCTTCAGCACTCAGCTTTCTTCATAGTCCAACTCTCACATCCACACATGACTACTGGAAAAACCATAGCTTTGACTAGATGGACCTTTGTTGGCAAATAATGTCTCTGCTTTTTAATATGCTGTCTAGGTTGGTAATAGCAAAAAGTAGTGGGTGGAACATTGTTTCCTCCCCACCCCCTCCCACCACAGCCCTGCAAAAAAAAAAAATTCATGTTCCTCCAAAACTTCAGAATATGACCTTATTTGGAAGCAAAGTCTTTGCAGATGAAGTTGGTTAAGGACCTTTTTTTTTTTAAATAAAAACTTTATTTATTTATGGCTGTGCTGAGTCTTTGTGCTTTTCTCTAGTTGCAGCAACTGGGGGGCTACTCTCTAGCTGTGGTGCACAGGCTTCTCATTGTGGTGATTTCTCTTGTTGCAGAGCACAAGTGCTAGGGCATGTGGGCTTCAGTATTTGTGGCCCCCAGGCTTTAAAACACAGGCTCAATAGTCGTGGTGCATAGGCTCAGTTGCTGCTCGGCATGTGGGATCTTCCCAGACGAGGATGAAACCTGTGTCTGCTGCATTGGCAGGTGGAATCTTTACCACTGAGCCACCAGTTAAGGATCTTGAGATGAAATCATCCACGATTTCGGGTGGGCCCTAAATCCAATAAATGATGTCCTTATAAGAAGAGGAGAAAACATAGTGAGACACAAAAACAGAGGCAGAGATTGGAGTGATGTGGCCATAGCCAAAGAATACCAGGAGCCACCAGGGGGTGGAAGAGGCTGGAAGGATTCTCCCCAGACTTCAGAGGGGGCACGGCCCTGCTGACACCTTGATTTTGTATTTTTGACCTCCAAACCCATAAGAGAAAAAAATCTCTGCTGTTTTAAGCTACCAGCTCTGTAGTAATTTGTTAGAGCAACCTTTAGAGCAATGAAGACCTAGGTTAATAATGATGGAGGTGATCACCATAATTACTAAGGGCTTATCCCACTTCCATAACTCACAAACAGAAAAAGAGCACCTTTTTCCAAGGCAGAAGCAAAGACTATAGACTGCAAAGAGCTAGCAAAAAAAAAAAAAAAAAAGAGAGAGAGAGAGAGAGATAAAGACCATTCAGATGGGAAAGGACATTCTGAGGATCCTCCATCTTTCAGGGTCCTCCAATCCTGAGAAGCAAGTAATTGGAATGTTCCCTTAATAATAAGCAGTCACTTTTGTTGCTGTCTTGGGAGTGCCACCAGCCACGAACCAGCCATCTTTCAATGAACAAGTCTAGGGCAATACTTGTCTAATGTATGTCTGTCTGGAGATGGTGTCCAGCTGAACCGTAACAAAAACCACCACCCACTCTATATGAATAACTCATCATCCAAGATTGTAGAAACACATAGTGACCTAATGTATAGCACAGGGAACTATATTTAATAGGTCAGTTGCTCAGTCATGTCTGACTCTTTGCGACCCCATGGACTGCAGCATGCTAGGTTTCTCTGTCCGTTTCCAACTCCCAGAGCTTGTTCAAACTCATGTCCATTGAGTGAGTTATTCCATCAAACCATCAACTATATTTCAATATAATTATTGAAGCTGAAACTCCAGCACCTGATGTGAAGAGCTGACTCATTAGAAAAGATTCTGATGCTGGGAAAGACTGAGGGCAGGAGAAGAAAGGGGCAACAGAGAACAAGATGGTTGGATAGCATCACTGACTCAATGGACATGAGTTTGATCAAGCTCCAGGACATAGTGAAGGACAGAGAATCCTGGCCGTACTGCAGTCCATGATGTCACAAAGAGTCAGACACGACTTAGCAACTGAACAGTAACAACAAGAATAAAATTAAAATTAAAAAAAAAAAAGAGCCTGCTTGGGAATGCCCACTGCCCCTATTATATAAAACTAAACACCAGAAAAACCAAAGGGAAATGGATAGATTTAAAGTACACAATATCAATAACCTCAGATGAAAAAAATCAATATGTCATATATCAATTGAACTGGACAGAAAATAACTGAATAGAACACAAATATCAACTGAACTGAACTAAACTACACAAACACAAAATACACTGTAAAAAAAAAATTAAAAGGTAATTGACAAACTAAAGGAGATATTTGCAACATATACTATAATCAAAAGTTCTAACAAATCTGTTTTTACAAAGATTAACACCAAGTGAAAAAGTTGGCAAAAGGAAGAAAAAGGCAAATCACAAAATAAGTACAAATAGTCACTAAAAATACAGCAAAAATGCCTATCCTTCCTAGTAACCAAAGCTGTGAATAAAATCAAAGTAAAATGTCACTTTAATATATATATATATGTATATATATATATATATATATGTAGTTATTGTTTATTTTTATTTATTTGGCTGTTCTGAGTATTGCTTGCTCTGTGGATCTAGTTCCCAGTTCAGTTGCTCCGTCGTGTCTGACTTTCGTGACCCCCATGGACTGCAGCATGGCAGGCCTCCCTGTCCATCACCAACTCGAGGAGCTTACTCAAACTCATGTCCATTGAGTCAGTAATGCCATCCAACCATCTCATACTCTTGTTGACTCCTTTTCCTCCTGTCTTCAATCCTTTCCAGCATAGGGTCTATTCCAATGAGTCAGTTCTTCATATCAGGTGGTCAAAGAATTGGAGTTTGAGCTTCAACATCAGTCCTTCCAGTGCCAGACTGATTCCTTTAGGATTGACTGGTTGGATCTCCTTGCAGTCCAAGGAACTCTCAAGAGTCTTTTCCAACACCACTGCTCAAAAGCATAAATTCTTCAGTGCTCAGCTTTCTTTATAGTCCAACTCTCACATCCATTCATGACTACTAGAAAAACCATAGCTTTGACTAGATGGACCTTTGTTGGCAAAGTAAGGTCTCTGCTTTCTAATATGTTGTCTAGGTTGGTCATAGCTTTTCTTCCAAGGAGCAAGTGTCTTTTCATTTCATGGCTGCCATCACCAGCTGCAGTAATTCTGGAGTACAAAAAAAAGTCTTTCACTGTTCCCATTGTTTCCCCATCTATTTGTCATGAAGTGATGGGACCAGATGCCATGAGCTTAGTTTTCTGAATATTGAATTTTAAGCCAACTTTACACTGTCCTCTTTCACTTTCATCAAGAGGCTCTTTAGTTCCTCATCTGCATATCTGAGGTTGTTAATATTTCTCCAGGCAATCTTGATTCCAGCCTGTACTTCATCCAGCCTGGCATTTCACATGATGTACTCTGTACATAAGTTAAATAAGCAGGGTGAAAATATTCAGCCTTGATGGACTCCTTTCAACAATTTGGAGCCAATCTGTTGTTCCATGTCCAGTTCTAACTGCTGCTTCTTGACCCATATACAGATTTCTCAGGAGGCAAGTCAGGTAGTCTGGTATTTGCATCTCTTTAAGAATTTTCCAGTTTGTTGTGATCCACACTCAAAGGCTTTGGCAGTCAATCAAGCAGAAATAGATGTTTTCATGGAACTCTTTTGCTTTTTCAATGATCCAACAGATGTTGGCAATTTGATCTCTGATTCCTCTGTTTTTCTAAATCCAGCTTGAACATCTGGAAGTTCACGATTCACATACCATTGAAGCCTGGCTTGTAGAATTTTGAGCATTACTTTGCCAGTGTGTGAATGAGTGCAATTGTGTGGTAGTTTGAACATTCCTTGGCATTGCCTTTCTTCAGGATTGGCATGAAAATTGACCTTTACCAGTCCTGTGGCCACTGCTGAGTTTTCCAAATTTGCTGGCATTTTGAGTGCAGCAATTTCACAGCATCATCTTTTAGGATTTGAAATAGTTCAACTGGAATTCCATCACCTCCACTAGCTTTCTTCATAGTGACACTTCCTAAGGCCTACTTGACTCCGCATTCCAGAATGTCTGGCTCTAGGTGAGTGATCACGCCATTGTGGTTATCTGGGTCATGAAGATCTTTTTTGTATAGTTCTTCTGTGTATTCTTGCCACCTCTTCTTAATATCTTCTGATTCTGTTAAGTCTATACCATTTCTGTGCTTCTTGTGCCCATCTTTGCATGAAATGTTCCCTTGGTATCTCTATAGTTTTTTCTGTGTATTCTTGCCACCTCCTCTGAATATCTTCTGCTTCTGTTAGGTCCATACCATTACTGTCTTTTATTGTCTCTATCTTTGCATGAAATGTTCCCATGGAATCTCCAATTTTCTTGAAGAGATCTAACCTTTCCCATTCTATTGTTTTCCTCTATTTCTTTGCATTGATCACTGAGGAAGGCTTTCTGTATTTGCATCTCTTTAAGAATTTTCCAGTTTGTTGTGATCCACACTCAAAGGCTTTGGCAGTCAATCAAGCAGAAATAGATGTTTTCATGGAACTCTTTTGCTTTTTCAATGATCCAACAGATGTTGGCAATTTGATCTCTGATTCCTCTGTTTTTCTAAATCCAGCTTGAACATCTGGAAGTTCACGATTCACATACCATTGAAGCCTGGCTTGTAGAATTTTGAGCATTACTTTGCCAGTGTGTGAATGAGTGCAATTGTGTGGTAGTTTGAACATTCCTTGGCATTGCCTTTCTTCAGGATTGGCATGAAAATTGACCTTTACCAGTCCTGTGGCCACTGCTGAGTTTTCCAAATTTGCTGGCATTTTGAGTGCAGCAATTTCACAGCATCATCTTTTAGGATTTGAAATAGTTCAACTGGAATTCCATCACCTCCACTAGCTTTCTTCATAGTGACACTTCCTAAGGCCTACTTGACTCCGCATTCCAGAATGTCTGGCTCTAGGTGAGTGATCACGCCATTGTGGTTATCTGGGTCATGAAGATCTTTTTTGTATAGTTCTTCTGTGTATTCTTGCCACCTCTTCTTAATATCTTCTGATTCTGTTAAGTCTATACCATTTCTGTGCTTCTTGTGCCCATCTTTGCATGAAATGTTCCCTTGGTATCTCTATAGTTTTTTCTGTGTATTCTTGCCACCTCCTCTGAATATCTTCTGCTTCTGTTAGGTCCATACCATTACTGTCTTTTATTGTCTCTATCTTTGCATGAAATGTTCCCATGGAATCTCCAATTTTCTTGAAGAGATCTAACCTTTCCCATTCTATTGTTTTCCTCTATTTCTTTGCATTGATCACTGAGGAAGGCTTTCTCATATCTCGTCATTCTTTGAAACTCTGTATTCAGATAGGTATATCTTCTCTTTTCTCCTTTGCCTTTCACTTCTCTTCCTTTCTCAGCTATTTGTAAGGCCTCCTAAGACAGTCATTTTGCCTTCTTGCATTTCCTTTTCTTGGAGAAGGTCTTGATCACTGCCGCCTGTACAATATCATGAACCTCCATCCATAGTTCTTCAGGCACTCTATCAGATCTAAACCCTCGAATCTGTTTGTCATTCTCACTGTATAATTGTAAGAGATTTTATTTAGGTCATACTTGAATGGTCTAGTGGTTTTCCCTACTTTCTTCAATTTAAGTCTGAATTTTGCAATAAGGAGTTCAGGATCTGTGCCACAGTCAGCTTCCAGTCCCATTTTTGCTGAATGTATAGGCTGCATATTGTCACCCTGCTTATTTAACTTATATGCAGGGTACATCATGAGAAATGCTGGGTTGGATGAAGCACAACCTGGAATTAAGATTGCCAGGAGAAACATCAATAACCTCAGATATGCAGATAACACCACCCTTATGAAAGAAAGCAAAGAAGAACTAAAGAGCCTCTTGATGAAAGTGAAAGAGGAGAGTGAAAAAGTCAGCTTAATGCTCAACATTCAGAAAATGAAGATCATGGCATCCAGTCCCATCACTTCATGGGAAATAGATGGGGAAACAGTGGAAACAGTGGCAGATTCATTTTGGGGGAGCTCCAAAATCACTGCAGATGGTGACTGCAGACATGAAATGAAAAGACGCTTACTCCTTAAAAGAAAATTTATGACCAACATAGACAGCATATTAAAAAGGAGAGACATTAGTCAACAAAGGTCCATCTAGTCAAGGCTATGGTTTTTCCAATAGTCATGTATGGATGTGAGAGTTGGACTATAAAGAAAGCTGAGTGCCAAAGAATTGATGCTTTTGAACTGTGGTGTTGGAGAAGACTCTTGAGAGTCCCTTGGACTGCAAGGGGATCCAATCAGTCCATCCTAAAGGAAATCAGTCCAGAATATTCATTGGAATGGCTGATGTTGAAGCTGAAACTCTAATACATTGGCCACCCTATGTGAAGAACTGACTCATTGGAAAAGACCCTGATGCTGGGGAAAACTGAAGGCAGGAAGAGAAAGGGAGGACAGAGGATAACATGGTTGGATGTCATCACCTACTCAGTGGTCACTGAGGAAGGCTTCCTTATCTCACCTTGCTATTCTTTGGAACTCTGCATTCAAATGGGTATATCTTTCCTTTTCTCCTTTACCTTTCACTTCTCTTCTTTTCTCAGCTATTTATAAGGCCTCCTCAGACAACCATTTTGCCTTTTAGCATTTCTTTTTTCTTTGGGATGATCTTGATCACTGCCTCCTGACCAGTGTCACAAACCTCCATCTATAGTTTTTCAGGCACTCTGTCCATCAGATCTAATCCCTTGAATATATTTGTCATTTCCACTGTATAATCATAAGAGATTTGATTTAGAGCACACCCAAATAGTCCAGTGGTTTTCCCTAATTTCTTCAATTTAAGTCTGAATTGGCAATAAGGAGTTCATGATCTCAGCCTGTCAGCTCCCAGTCTTGCTTTTGCCAACTGGAAAAACAGCCCCAATATGTATTGGTTTATAAGGATATCAACCCTCAATATTGGAAGGACTGATGCTGAAGCTGAATTTTCAGTACTTTGGCTAAATAGTCCAGTGGTTTTCCCTAATTTCTTCAATTTAAGTCTGAATTTAGCAATAAGAAGTTCATAATCTGAACCATAATCAGCTCCCAGTCTTGTTTTTGCTGACTGTATAGAGCTTCTAGAGCTTTGGCTGCAAAGAATGTAATCAATCTGCTTTTTGTACTGGCCATCTGGTGATGTCCATGCATAGAGTCTTCTCTTGCGTTGGAAGAGGTTGTTTGCTATGACCAGTGCATTCTCTTGGCAAAACTCTGTTAGCCTTTGCCCTGCTTCATTCTGTACTCCAAGGCCAAATTTGCCTGTTACTCCAAGTATCTCTTGACTTCCTGTTTTTACATTTCAGTCCCCTGTAATGA
>SJYC01144365.1:0-18618 GCA_006408675.1 Madoqua kirkii | reverse complement strand
AATCTTTAAATATATTTGTAATTATATATTATTAGGGGAAATTCTATGTTGTCTTTGGATCATTAAATATTGGGATGAACTCCCAAGAGACTATCTGGATCACTGGAACTTTAAAATATATGCTAATTTCATGTAAAATTATTCATTGTCTTTTTTTTTTCTTTTATAATTTGGAATAAAGGATTTGATGGGAATATTCTTCAGATTTATACCAATTCATATCATAATAATAGTACTTTAACTTTTATATAAAATTTGAGTAAAGTTTCCACATTAAAACTTTAAAATAGAGAACTATAGATAATTACAAATGTGTTTTAGATCTGTCTGAAGTTCATATATCAATTAAATGATTCAACAGTAGGTAACAAAAGGACTGACAATTATCTCCATGTGGAACAAAAAGAGTTCATGCTGTTCTGGGTTTTAGAAGACCCAGATTCTTCAGAAAGTGAAGATTTCAACTGCTTCACTCTGGTCAAGTAGAAACAATGAAGTGACTGCTGTTAGGTCAGTTTCCTCACAGAGATTAAGAACACAGTTTATTGACTAGACAGATTTTCACTGACTTCCAACTGCTACTTACTGAATATGTAACTAGTTCAAATATTTAATATTTTATGATCTGTATTTTTATATGCATAATAGGAGTAGTATAATCCTATTATATTAGCATAATCTATCGTGAATATTAAAGGTGATAATTTTTGTAAACATGTGTACTATGACTAGTACAATGTCTGGCATGCATGCAGATACAGAAATCATTTTATATTTTTTCCCTCAGGCTGTTACACAGTATCTCACATGAAAGACAACTAAGTTGTTGAAAACCTTGATGATGTGCTATGCTTACAAAAGTTATGTAAATATGTAAGAAAGGAATTCAGAAATAAGTCAGAGTGTTTAAGTCTATATATTCTCAAAAGACATAAACTTATTATTTAGAGAATAGAATTCACATATATCTTATATGAATATAGTAAATAAATGTATAAACATAAGAAATTATAGTGATAATTCAAAATACCTTCTCAGAAGTTTTTTTTTAACAAATTAAAACATATTTCTGCATAGTTTGCTTTTTAAGTAAGGTAGTGTATTAAAATTATACTTTAAAACCATTATTCTGAAGATTATGCAGTTCAAAGATGAGAAAGAATAAGGCTTGGAAGCAGAAGAATCAGAAAGAATGGTATTTGAAGAATCTAGATAAAACATAATAGTAATTATCCTAGTGTGTTGTGGTAGATAAAGAAATTTATAGATTTAATAGTGCCAAATTAAAGAAAGCCACACAACATGAGTTGTGGGTTTAAGGTGTATTCAGAATCTTACTGAGGACTATAGCCTGGAGACAACCACTCAGTCAGCTCAGATGAAACTGCTCTGAAGAAATAGTGAAAGTGAAAGTCACTTAGTCATGTCTGACTTTTTGTGACTCCGTGGACTGTACATGTGGGTTTAAGGTGTATTCAGAATCTTACTGAGGACTATAGCCTGGAGACAACCACTCAGTCAGCTCAGATGAAACTGCTCTGAAGAAATAGTGAAAGTGAAAGTCACTTAGTCATGTCTGACTTTTTGTGACTCCGTGGACTGTACAGTACATGGAATAATCCATGAATAATAGAGTGGGTAGACTTTCTCTTCTCCAGGGTATCTTCCCAACTCAGGAATTGTACCCAGGTTTCCCACATTGCAAGAGAAATAGAGAAGTAATCAATTTATATATGATTTGTGGCTGAGGAATACATGTAGTCAAGCATACATCTTGATAAATGATTACTGCTGGTCACAAAGAACAGACATCTCAAGTAAATTATTTTAGTGCTTTACTATGTATGGGAAGATGTAAGAATCTGGGGTCATTATAGTTCTTCCTGAGACGTTTATCTGTCTAAGGGGCCTGCTTATCCAAATCTCAAGGGGCCTCTTGTCTTAATTTTTCTAAGAGTAAGCATCAGTCAATAACTGCAGTGGATTACAGCTTAATCTCTGTAGACTTTGTGGAGAGCAGTCTTCTCTGTTGTTTGTTCACAAGGATAGGAAAGTTTTGGGTAAAGATGAGTTAATTTTAGACATGTAGGCTTTCAAATGCTTAAATTTGAATTCACTAAGTTAAAAAAAAAAGCTGTTGTACTAATATAGTGTAAATCACAAGGAAATATGTAAAAGTGCTAAGAATCTAGTGCATGATTTTAGTCACCTTGTGTAGATGAGATCACTTAGGTTGAAAAAAGCATGATCCTCTTTTATACTGGGTGGATTCTACCTCACATTTTCACTAGTAGCTAACCTGCTGTGTGTGTATATATATATTAGAGCTCAAATTACATGCAGTAATAAGCATTCTGCAACATTATTGAGTATGTGATAGTATGATCTAATTAAACACAAGAAAATAAAGCAAATAACTGCCATTTCCCAAATAAACTGCTTCCAAGAAATTAAAGAGCACCCTATCTTGCAAAACAAAAAAAAAAGTGTTTTTCTCTACATTCCTTGTGAAATTGCTTCTTAATATATAGTTTGATGTAAAAACGTGTAACAGAAAGGAATATTATCTGGCCATATCAAAATATTCCATTAGGTTTATCAGATAAAGCTCTATTAAACACAAAAACTATGGGGAACATTTTAGGAAACAACTATTTGTAATTTTATGAGAAAATTAAATAAATAAGCATAAACTACAGAAATATACCATGGGAGAAGAGAGCTGAGATCGTATATACAAGAATTTTTACTTGAGAGTACTCTCTAAACCACAGGTATCAGAGAAGGGAGCTGGGAGCTCCAGTAGAATGCCATAATTTCCTTGTTGTAGTAGCAAGATCCTGCAGTTCAGGGTTGCCAAAGCTGCAGAAAGACAAAGATGAAAATTACATAAAGAAAAGAACTGCAGGTGAATAAGCCTAAACACGTATATAAACTCTCACTCAAATTCTTGGCTGATCATAAATTAAATTTATAGGGGAGAATAAAAGGAGCTAGTGGACAACAATATTTTGAACTGAGTGAAAATTTCAGCTGTTTCCCATTGCTGGGAAAACTGAGTGTGCAGCTTAAGTCCAGCCAAGATGACTTCATTCCAGGACAAAATTCGCACTCTTCAGGGAGAGGTAACTAAATATATCACTATTCACAGCATTACGGCAAAAACAAACCAAAAGCAAACAAACAAACAAAAAACTATGTAAAAATTAGAAAAGTGCATAATAGCTTAATAGAAAACACTAGAGATTATTCAAATGTTGAAATTGCAAGACAAAGATTTTAAAGTAATCATTAGATGCATATTCAACTACTTAAAGATAAAAATGATCATAATAAACAGATGTAGAATATTATGACAGGAAAATACAAATATTTAGGCAAACAGATTTCTAAAACTAAAGACTACAATAACTAAAATGACAAATTTATTAGATGGGCTTACCATCAGGTTGCAGGGGCAGATGACAGGGCTGGTGTATTTGAGAATAAAAATTGTCATCAGAGAATAATATAGAAAAATTATGAAGATAATTACAGCGACATGTTGGACAATATCAAACTCTCTAAGATATATATATATATATATATACACACACACACACACAAATATGCATATGTGTAAACGCATATGTAAGGGCTTCCCTGGTGGCTCAGAGGGTAAGGAATCAGGCCGCAAAGCAGGATACCTTGGTTTGATCCCAGGGTCAAGAATCCCCTAGAGAAGGGAATGGCTACCCACTCTAGTATTCTTGTCTGGGGAATTCCATGGACAAAGAAGCCCGGTGCACTATAGTCCATGGAGTCATGAACAGACATGACTGAGTGACTTGAACTTTAATATATATAATTATATATAATGTGTGTGTGTGTGTGTGTGTGTGTGTGTGCACATGCGCATGCATGTGCATGCATGCGTGTGACCTATAAGGATAGGAGGGAGAAAATTGAGCAAATGAATATTTTAAGAAACAATAGGTAAGTCTTTTCCAAAGTCAATATTAGTCAGGGTGGCCATTTCCTTCTTTAGGGGATCCCGAAACCAGGGATTGAACCAAGGTGTCCTGCATTTCAGGCTGATTCTGTAGCCTCTGAGCCATCAGGGAAACCCATGCATATATACATACACAAACTCATTTGTGTGTATGTATATTAGAGGGTTTGATATTATCCAATATGTCACTATATTAACTTCATAATTTTTCAATTACATTCTATGATGACAATTTTTATTCTCAAATACACCAATGCCATCTGCCCCTGAAATCTGCATGATGTAGGGTTGTATAGGTCCATCAGGATGGACAGGTTATGGTGGGGACTTTTGATAAAACGTGGCCCACTGGAGAAGGAAATGGCAATCCATTTTAGTATTCTTGCCTTGAGAACCCCATGAATGGTATGAAAAGACAAAAAGATAGGACACTGAAAGATGAACTCTCCAGGTTGGTAGGTGCCAAATATGCCACTGGAGATCAGTGGAGAAAGAATTCCAGAAAGAATGAAGAGATGGAGCCAAAGCAAAAACAACACCCAGTTGTGGATGTGACTGGTGATGGAAGTAAAGTCCAATACTGTAAAGAGCAATATTTCATAGGAAGCTGAAATGTTAGATCCATGAATCAAGGCAAATTTAAGGTGGCCCAACAGGTGATGGCAAGAGTGAACATTGGCATTTTAGGAATCAACAAACTAAAATGGACTGGAATGAGTGAATTTAACTCAAATGACCCTTATATCTACTACTGTGGGCAAGAAATCAGAAGAAATGGAGTATCTATCATAGTTAACAAAAGAGTCCAAAATGCAGTATTGGATGCAAACTCAAAAACAACAGAATAAACTCATCTTTTCCAAGGCAAACCATTTAACATCTCAGTAATCCAAGTCTATGCCCCAACCAGTAATGTTGAAGAAGGTGAAGTTGAATGGTTCTATGAAGACCTACAGAACCTTCTAGAACTAACACTGAAAAAAGATGTCCTTTTCATTATAGGGAACTGGGTTACAAAAGTAGGAAGTCAAGAAATATCTTGAGTAACAGGCAAATTTGGCTTTGAAGTACAAAATGAAGCAGGTCCAAGCCAAAAAGAATTTTGCCAAGAGAACACACTGGTCATATCAAATACCCACTTTCAACAACACAAGAGAAGACTCTATACATGTACATCAACAGATGGTCAATACCTAAGTCAGATTGATTATATTCGTTGCAGCCAAAGATGGAAATCCTCTAGACAGTCAGAAAAACAAAAACAAAAACAAACAAACAAAAAACACACAAGATCAGGAGCTGACTGTGGCTCAGATGATGAACTTCTTACTGCAAAATACAGACAGAAATTGAAGAAAGTAGGGAAAACCACTAGATTATTCAGGTGTGAATTAAATCAACTCATTTACGGTTACACAATGGAGGTGACAAAGAGATTCAAGAGATTAGATCTGATAGACAGAATGCTTGAAGAACTATGGATGGAAGTTCATGACATTGTATAGGAGGCAGTGATCAAGAACATCCTCAAGTAAAAAGAAATGCAAAAAGGCAAAATAATTGTCTAAGGAGTCCTTACAAATAGTTGAGAAAAGAAAAGATGCAAAATGTAAAAGAGAAAAGGAAAGATATACAAATGATAAGAAATAGAGAAAAACAATAGAATGGGAAAGACTAGATATCTCTTCAAGAAAATTAGAGATGCAAACGGATTTTATCATGGAAAATTCTGAAAGTGATGAGAATGCCAGACCACCTCACCTGCCTCTTGAGAAACCTGTATGCAGGTCAGGAAGCAACAGTTAGAACTGGACATGGAACAATAGACTAGTTCCAAATTGGAAAAGGAGTACGTCAAGGCTGTGTATTGTCATCCTGCTAATTTAACTTATATGCAGAATACATCATGTGAAATGCTGGTCTGGATGAAGAACAAGCTAGAATCAAAATTGCCAAGAGAAATATCAATATCCTCAGATATGCAGGTGACACCACTCTTATGGCAGAAAGTGAAGAAGAACTAAAGAGGCTCTTGATGAAATTGAAAGAGGAGAGTGAAAAAGTTGGTTTAAAGTTCAACACTCAGAAAAACTAAGATCATGGCATCTGGTCCCATCACTTAATGGCAAATAGATGGGGGAAACAATGGAAACAGTGAGACTTTATTTCTGGGACTCCAAAGTCACTGCATATGGTGAGTCCAGCAATGAAATTAAAAGATGCTTGCTTCTTGATAGAAAAGCTGTGACAATCCTAGACAGCATATTAAAAAGCAGAGACATTCTTTGCCAACAAAGGTTCATTTTATCAAAGCTATTCTTTTTCTGGTCATCATGTATGGATATGGGAATTGGAATATAAAGAAATCTGAGCACTTAAGAATTGATGCTTTTGAACTGTGGTTTTGGAGAAGACTCTTGCAAGTCCCATGAATAGCACAGAGGTCACACCAGTCCATCCTAAAGGAAATCAGTCCTGAATATTCATTGGAAGGACTGATACTGAAGCTGAAACTCCAATACTTTGGCCACCTGATGTGTAGAACTGACTCATTTGAAAAGACCCTGATGCTGGGATAGATTGAGGGCAGGAGGAGATGGGGAAGACATAAATTGAGATGACTGAATAGCATCACTGACTCTATGAATATGAGTTGGTGATGGACAGGGAAGCCTGGTGTTTTGCAGTCCAAGGGGTTGCAAATAGTTGGACATGACTGAGTGATTGAACTGAATTTTAAAATAAATGACAGATCTAACAAACTCATCTCACTTTAAATAAGAAAAAAGCAAAGAAAAAACACACTTAAAGTTATCAAACATAGATTGAGGGCAGGAGGAGAAGGGGAAGACATAAATTGAGATGACTGAATAGCATCACTGACTCTATGAATATGAGTTGGTGATGGACAGGGAAGCCTGGTGTTTTGCAGTCCAAGGGGTTGCAAATAGTTGGACATGACTGAGTGATTGAACTGAATTTTAAAATAAATGACAGATCTAACAAACTCATCTCACTTTAAATAAGAAAAAAGCAAAGAAAAAACACACTTAAAGTTATCAAACTTTTGAAAGTAAGTGAGAAAAAAAAAATAGATGCAAATCTTCTATGTATACTTCCAGAAAGCCAAGAAAAAAATACCATATTACCTAAAGGGAGCAACTATACTAATAAAACTTTCTTATATGAAAATTATAGAAAAATAACTACAAAAAGGACAGGACAGTAAATTGAGTTATACTATTAAAAGGTTCTTGCATTTTATATGAGGTAGTAAAATGTTAACTTCACATAAACTTGATAGGTTAATGATGCATATTATAATACCTAGATCAAGCACTGAAGATAAAGCAAAAATATGGTTTAAAATTCAAGTAATTGAATAATTACAATACAATCCTATTTTAAAAATTAACCTAGAAAAAGAAGGAAAATTAACTTAGTATAGAAATAGCAGGAAAAATAAAAAGCAGAAACAAAATGGTAAATCTAAAACCAATTATAAGAATAATTACATTTACTTGAAAGATTTATACTTACCAAATATTGCAGAACACACATTGAGGGAAGATGGCATTTTGTTTTGTGTATAATTTATGTCAGTTCTTACAATTAATGTGATTATCCTTCATTCTTCTTACTATACTGTGACATGCTGTGCTTGTTTAATGAATGTTAGCATGGGTAGTTTCTCAGAGGCTTTGCTTTGTTCTTTTATCTTAAATTATTTTTTACTGAAGCATAGTTGATTCGCAACATTGCGTTAGTTTCTGCTTTACAGCAAAATGAATCAGTTATACATACATCTACTCTTTTTATAGAGTCCATTTTCCTTTGGTCATTAGAGAATTTGGTAGAATTCCCTGTGGTATACTGTAGGTTCTTATTAGCTATCTATTTTATATACAGCAGTGTGTATATGTCAATATCAGTCTCTCAGTTTATCTCACCCCTCCCTCATTTTCATTTTGGTAACAATAACTTTTTTCTGCATCTGTGATTCCATTTTTGTTTTGAAAATAAATTCATTTGTACCATTTTTTAGATTCCAGATATAGCTGATATCATATGGTATGTCTTTGTCTGTATGATGTATTTCAATCATTGTGACAGTCTCAATGTTCATTCATGTCATTGAAAAAAGGCATTATTTCAATCCTTTCTTTATCCATTCTTCCAATGATGAACATTTAGGTTAGTTCTGAGTATTGTAGTACTACAAAGAACTAGAGTGCATGTAGTCAGACAATATTGATTCCAGCTTGTGACTTATCCAGCCTGGCATTTCACATGATGTACTCTGCATTTAGTTAAATAAACAAGATGGCAATATACAACCTTGACACACTCTTTCCCCAACTTTGAAGCAGTGTGTTGTTCCATGTACAGTTCTAACTTTTGCTTCTTGGCCTACATACAGGCATCTCAAGAGGCAGATAAGGTGATCTGATATTCCCATTTCTTTAAGAATTTTCCAGTTTGTTGTGATCCACACAGAAAAAGGCTTTAATGTAGTCCATGAAGCAGAAGTAGATGTTTTTCTAGAATTCTCATGCTGTTTCTGTGATCCAACAGATGTTGCAATTTGATCTCTGGGTCCTATGCCTTTTCTAAATCCAGCTTGTACATCTGGAAGTTATTGGTTCATGTACTGCTGAAGGCTGAAGCTGGCTTGAAGGATTTTGAGCATTTTCTTGTCAGCATGTGACATGAGAGCAATTTTACAGTCTTTGGAACATTCTTTAGCATTACTCTTTGGAATTGGGATAAAAACTGAATTTGTCCAGTCAAGTGATCACTGCTGGGTTATCCAAATTTGCTGGCATATTGAGTGAAGCATTTTGACAGTGTAATCTTTTAGAATTTGAAATAGCTCATCTTGAATTCCATCACTTCTTCTAGCCTTGTTCATAGAAATGCTTCCTAAGTCCCACCTGAGTTCACACTCCATGATATCTGGTTATCGGTGAATGACCACACAGCTGTGGTTAACCAGGTCATTAAGACATTTTTTGGTACAGTTCTTCTGTGTATTCATGCCATGTCTTCTTAATATCTTCTGCTGCTGTTAGGTCTATGCAATTTCTGTCCTTTATAGTGCCCATTACTGCATGAAATGTTCCCTTGGTATCTTTTATGTTTTGGAAAGGATCGCTGTTCTTTCCCATTCTATTTTCCCTCTTTATTTCTTTGCACTGTTCACTGAAGAAGACTTTATCTTTCCTTGCTATTCTCTGGAACTTTGCATTCAGTTTGGTATATTTCCCTTTCTCTACCTTTCACTTATTTTCTCATCTATTTGTATGTCCTCTTCAGACAATTGTTTTACCTTCTTGCATTTCGTTTTCCTTGGGATGGTTTTAGTCACTGCCTTCTGTACAATGTCACAAACCTCCATCCAAAGTTCAGGCACTCTATTAGATTTAGTCTCCTGAATCTATTGGTCACCTCCACTGTATAATCATAGGGATTTGATCTAAGTCATAACTGAATAGCCAAGTGGGTTTTCCTACTTTCTTCAATTTAAGTCTGTAGCTTGCAATGAGGAGTTCATGATCTGAGCCACAGTCAGCTACCGGTCTTGCTTCTTTCTGACTGTATATGGGCATTAGAAAGCATCACTATGAAAAAAAGCTAGTGGAGGTGAAAGAATTCCAGGTGAACTATTTCAAATCCTGAAAGATGATGCTGTGAAAGTGTTACACTCAGTATGTCAACAAATTTGGAAAACTCAGCAGTGGCCACAGGATTGGAAAAGGTCAGGTTTTATTCCAATCCCAAAGAAAGACAATGCAAAGAATGCTCAAACTACTGTACAATTGCACTCATCTCACACGCTAGTAAAGTAATGCTCAAAATTCTCCAAGCCAGGCTTCAGCACTACTTCCATATGTTCAACCTGGTTTTAAAAAAGGCAGAAGAACCAGAGATCAAACTGCCAACATCTGCTGGATCATCAAAAAAAGCAAGAGAGTTCCAGAAAATACTTAATTTTTGCTTTATTGACTATGACAAAGCCTTTGACTGTGTGGTTAACAATAAACTGTGGAAAATTCTGAAAGTGATGGGAATACTAGACCACCTGACCTGCCTCTTGAGAAACCTATATGCAGGTCAGGAATCAACAGTTAGAACTGGACATGGAACAACAGACTGGTTCCAAATAGGAAGAGGAGTACATCAAGGCTGTGTATTGTCACCCTGCTTATTTAACTTACATGCAGAATATATCATGAGAAATGCTGGGTTGGAAGAAGTAAAACCTGGAATCAAGATTGCCAGGAGAAATATCAATAAACTCATATGGGCAGATGACGCCACCCCTATGGCACAAAGTGAAGAAGAACTAAAAAGCCTCTTGATAAAAGTGAAAGAAGAGAGTGAAAAAGTTGGCTTAAATTTCAACATTCAGAAAACTAAGATCATGGCATCTGGTCCCATCACTTCATGGGAAGTAGATGGGGAAAAAGTGGAAACAGTGACATACTTTATTTTTTTGGACTCCAAAATCACTGCAGATAGTGATTGCAACCATTAAATTAAAAAATGCTTACTCCTTGGAAGGAAAGTTATGACCAACCTAGATAACATATTCTAAAGCAGAGACATTACTTTGCCAACATGATGTCTAGTCGAGGCTGTGGATTTTTAGTGATTATGTATAGATGTGAGAGTTGGACTGTGAAGAAAGCTGAGTGCCAAAGAATGATGCTTTTGAACTGTGATGTTGAAGAAGACTCTTGAGAGTCCCTTGGACTGCAAGGAGATCCAACCAGTCCATTCTAAAAAAGGTCAGTCCTGGGTATTCTTTGGAAGGACTAATTCTAAAGCTGAGACTCCAGTACTTTGGCCACTTCATGCGAAGAGTTGACTCACTGGAAAAGACTCTGATGTTCGGAGGGATTGAGGGCAGGAAGAGAAGGGGACAACAGAGGATGAGATGGCTGGATGGCATCACCAACTCGATCGACATGAGTTTGAGTGAACTCCAGAGTTGGTGATGGACAGGGAGGCCTGGTGTTCTGCAATTCATGGGGTCGCAAAGAGTCGGACACGACTAAGCGACTGAACTGAACTGATAAAGATTCTCGATCATTGGCTGCAAAAAATATCATCAGCTGATTTTGGTATTGGCCATCTGGTGGTCTTCATGTGTAGAGTCATCTCGTGTGTTAGAAGTGGTGTTTTCTGTGACTAAAGTGTTCTCTTGGCAAAACTCTGTTAGCCTTGTCCTGTTTCATTCTGTACTTCAAGGCCAAACAGATCTGTTATTTCATGTATCTCTTGACTTTCTACTTTTGCTTTCCAATCCTCTATGATGAAAATGTCACCTTTTATGATGTTACTTCTAGAAGGTGTTGTAGATTTTCATAGAGCCATTCAACTTCAGCTTCTTTAGCATTAATGTTTGTGGCACAACTTGGATTACTGTGATGCTGACCAGTGTTGCCTTGGAAACTCATCAAGATCATTCCGTCATTTTTGAGATTGCACCCAAGTACTGCATTTCAGACTATTTTATTGACTATGAGGTTTACTCCATTTTTTCTACAGGATTCTTGCCAACAGTAGTACATGTAATATTCATCTGAATTAAATTTGCCAGTTCTTGTCCATCTTCATGCATTGATTACTAAAATTTTGATATTCACTCTTACTATCTCCTGCTTGATCATATCCAATTTGCCTTGATTCATGAACCTAACATGCCAGGTTCCTATACGATATTGTTCTTTACAGCACTGAACTTTACTTTCACCACCAGGCACATCCCCATTTGGAAGTAATTTCTGCTTTCTCCCAGCCTCTTCATTTTTTCTGGAGCTGTTTTTCTGCTATTCCTCAGTAGCATACTGGATACCTACCAACCTGGGAACTTATTTTCTGGTTCATATCATTACTTTTTCATACTTTACTGGGAGGGAGCACAGCCCTCACTCATTAATATAAAATTAGATTAAAGATACACTGAGCATGGCTCTTCCCACCAGAATAAGATCCAGTTTTCCCCACAGCCAGTCTCTCTCACCAGGAAGTTTGCACAAGCATCTTATCCTTATCTATCAGAGGGCAGACAGAATAAGCAAGAAGTACAATATTACACCTCCAGAAAAAAAAAAAAAAAAAAAAAACTAAAAAAAAAAGCCAGTCACAGAAAATTAACTAAAATGATCACATGGATCACATCTTTGTGTAATTCAATGAAGCTAAGAGCCATGCACTGCAGGGCTAACCCAAAACAGACAGTTCATGTTCGCAAGTTTTGACAAAATCTTTTCCTTGCACTGGAGAAGGAAATGGCAAGTCACTTCAGTATTTTTGCCTTGAGAACCCCATGAAGAATATGAACAAGCAATAAGATACGACACTGGAAAATGAGAACTCCCCCCAACAGAAGGTGTCCAATATGCTACTGGGAAGAGTAGAGAAACAGCTCCAGAAAGAATTGGTTATATTAGTAAGTAGTGTAGTCATTCTGACAGTACTGATTGTCAAAATCCAGTGGAAATATATCAATAGAAATGAGTACAATTTTGCTAAATGGTTTAGCATATGGACTACCTCATTCTTATCAGAAAATTAGCTGGGAGAAATTGCTGCTACATTAAAAAATGTTTGAGATAACTTAGTTGCTTGAGTTGACTAAAATTTTACCTAACCTTATTTGTAAGATTAGTTAAAAATAACTTCTATCATAATTAAATGTCATCTAATTCTCCAAATATGATATTATGCACCATTTTATGTTAGCTGTTTGAACTCAAGAATTCTGGTTTTAGCACTGTTTTACTTAATTACTTGCCATCTTTCCTCAACAGAGTTTGTTTTGAATCTTACTTAACAATATTGCCTGAAGATATGTTACTTTAAAAATTGCTACAATGAGAGTATTAAATTTGCAGGAAATGGAAAACAAGCTGTTTGCTTATAGGCAAAATTTTTCAAGAGGCCCTAATTAGTTGAACTGAAAGCTGTGCTGCAGCTTCAGAATTAACAGGGGACTAAATTATTAGCTTTAAGTTACAAAACTTCAGGTGACCACCTGAGCTCTTCTATATTATTTGAACATACTGAAGAATTAGGTAATTATTCACTCTATTTATATCCATTACAAGACACAGGCATACCTTGGAGATATTGTGGATTTGGTTTCAGACCACCATAATAAAGAGGATATCTCAAAGCAAACCACATGAAATTTTTGGTTTCCCAGTACACAAAAAGCTATATTTATTAAGTGTGTAATAGCATTATGTTTTAAAAAAAGCATAATGTATACACTGATTTGAAAACATTTTGCTGAAAAGTGCTAACCATCATCTGATAACTTGGGATTACAACAAATCTTCAATTTGTTAAAACAAACAAACAAACAAACAAACAAACAAACCAGTATCTGCCAAATTCAACAAAGTGCAGTAAAATGAAATATGCCTATGTGTGTGTATGCATATATATATACATACATACATAGAGAGAGAGTGTGTGTGTGTAGTCTTCCCATTGTTTATCTTGGTTTTAGAATACTCATAATATATATTTTGGACATAAGCACTTTATATTTAATGTCTGTCTTACTGATTAGTAAAGGCATTAAACAAAGAAATATGACTTTACATGTTATATATTCACACTCTAAATCATATTTCTCCATTTTAGAATATTAGTGGTGATCTTTTGTCAGTCCATATGATCCTAAAATTAGCTGTTCTTTCTCTCACCACTCTGTTAAGGTGCAGTTAGTGTTTTTTCTTACAATTTTTCTCCCTTCCTCACTTCCCACTGCCAACTAAAGCAGAGTACATATATTTTGGTTGATCTAGAGTGACAGAACCTTACTTTTCAAGCAAGACTGAAGTTGCTGTCTAACTTACAACGGTGGGTATTCGTATCTAAGAACTACTCAGTTGTCTTATTCGACTATCACCTAGCTTCCTTTTTAAAGACAAGTTCAAAAAGAAAGGCAGGGTAGGCAGATAAGAACAAAACTCCAGACAGGCAACCTTATTCCTAGTAGGTGTCAGTTTGGGAATCATCCAAGATCACATTTGGCTGCTTTGGTAGAACAGTGTATAATGGAGGACCCTCTATTCTTGATGTGGGTGTCTGGTTTTTATCTGAAGATGAGGTTTTATTTTCTAATTTTTGGCTGTGCTGGGTCTTCACTGATACACAAGCTTTTATCTAGTTGCAGAGTATGAGCTTCTCATTGAGGTGCAGAACACCTTGTTACAGAGCACAAGCTCTAGGGCACATGGGCTTCAATAGTTGTGACAACTGGACTCTGCAGTTGTAGCTCCTGGGCTCTAGAGCACAGGCTCATTAGTTGCGATGCACAGGCTTAGTTGCTCCATGGCATGTAGAATCTTCCAAGATCAGGGATAAACTCGTGTCTCCTGTACTGGCGGGCAGATTCTTCACCACAGAGTTACCATGGAAGCCCTGAGAATGTGATTTTAAATAATGAAGTCTATCAACTACATCTGTGTTCTCTGTGTCTCACTATATCCCCTCACTCGTTATGATTTCTTGTATGCTGGCCTGATATCCTACTGCCAGCAGTTGAGTCTTATCACTGGAAGATTTTTCTCTAAATCCTAAGGCCCATTTGATTTATTTGTGCTGTCAATCCAAAACTGATGGATTTTTTATGCCCCTGGGGTAACCATTAAATAATGGCTTTGAGGGACATGATAAATATTCCTGGTTTCTCAGAGTGCAGTTGAGAAGACTCTGAGGGACTTGTTCTAAATGATTATCATTATCCTCTGGAACTAGCCCAGAGGTAACTGGCTTGATAAATCCTGGTTATTGCTTTCTTTTCAATTCCTGTCTCAATTATCACTCTTGATATTTCTCTTGATCACAATAAATGTGAATGATTACCTGCTATCACTTTAGTATGCTTATTTTCAGAAAAATTCATTTATAATTTTAATATTAAGAACAATAGTGAAGCTAGATATAAAGAGGATATAGTAAGTCACATTATAATGGCATTCTGATACAGTTTGATAGCAAAATGTACCAAGCAAAATCCATCATTCCAACACTGGACTTTTGGATGGTTTGAGTATACAATGACTCTAATAAACATGTATACCTGTGGTGGATTCATGTTGATGTATGGCAAAACCAATACAATATTGTAAAGCAATTAACCTCCAATTAAAATAAATAAACTTATATTAAAAATTAAAAAAATAGAAATAAAAAAATAAAAAGTAATCAATCGCACACACAAAAAAGAAAAATAGCTGTACAGATCATAAGACCAATAAGGGACCATTATGAACAAAGTTTCATTGATAAATACAGCCAATTAGTCACCTACAGAGTAGATCCTTGCTAGTTGTCTTATATTTAGTAGTGTATGTATGTTAATCTCAAATTCCTGACTTATCCTCCTTCCATATTTCCCCTTTGATAAGCATGTTTTTATTTTTAATATCTGTAAATATGTTTCTTAGTTATTTTGTATCATTTTAGAAAATGAGATTCAATATCTGAGTGATATCATAAATGTGTCTTTCTCTTATTTCACTTACCATGATAATCTCAAGGTCTATCCAGATTGCTGCAAATTATATTTTTCATTATTTTTATGGCTGAGTAATATTCTATATATAAATGCACTGCATCATTTTTATCTATTAATCTACTGATGGACATTCAAGTTGCTTCCATATCTTGACTATTGTAGACAGTGCTATTTTGAACATTGGAGTGCATGGATCTTTTGTAATTATGATTTTCTCTAGATATATGCTCAGAGTGGGATTACTAGATTATATGGTTGTTCTATTCTCTCTCTCTCTTTTTTTTAAAGGAGTCTCCATACTGTTCTTCATAGTGACTGTACCAATTTAAATTCTCATTAATAATGTAGGAGCCTTCTTTATTTTATTATTTTTAGCATGTGACTATGTGAAGTCACTCAGTCATTTACGACTCTTTGCGACCCCAGGGACTGTAGTCTATCAGGTTCCTCCGTCCATGGGATTTTCCAGGCAAGAGTGCTGGAGTGGTTTGCCATTTCCTTCTCCAGGGGACCTTCCTGACCCAGGAATTGAACGCAGGTCTCCCACATCGCAAGCAGATGCTTTTACTGTGTGAGCTACCAGGGAAGCCTTATTTTTTTTTAAGCATAAAATATATGAAAAACATGAGAAAACAATGTCATATTTGATTTTTTTTTCAGAAGAACATGGTAATTTCTCAATTCATCTATATTATTGTTTTTCTTTCAACATGCAAAACTATGGCACACACATGTAGATGCACACACCCTGTGTGAATGCATATATTGTGGACACACAGAATCAAAACCAAGATAAAATATAAAATACAGCTTTAGAAGAAATTTACCACATACTTTTTGAAGCTGAGGCATAAATTTGTCATTTATCTAGTTTAAAAAAATGGTATGGTAACATGAAAGATGAAAAGGGTAGGAGCAGGTAGAAACAACTATAAGACCTTGATATGCATGGAAAGAACATATATATTGAAAGGAAAAGCTTTCTTTTTTCCTTGAATTTAATATTAAGTAAAAGATAAGGAGATTAAGATGACAGAGGAGTAGACAGACATGGAGTTCATCTCTCTCCATGGACACATCAGGAATACACCTTCAGATATAGAAGAGCATACATAACACCAGCTGAAAGCATACAGGAGTACCTAACCAGTGGAAAAGAATATATAGAACCACACAAATTTCAGTAGGACAAAGGAACTAGGGGGGAAAACAGGAGTGTAGTAGGATGGGATCTGTCTTCAGCGGGTAAGGGAACTGAAGCAGGAGTCTAATCCCCACCACAGGGCAATTGTCTGAGTCAGAGGAGAAACATTTAAGGCTGAGAGTGAAACAGCTGATCTTTGGCAGCTTGGAATGAGAATGGAATGAGAATAAAATAGTCCTTGACACAGTCATACATATCCCGGATAGGAATGCTGATCTCCTGGAAGGCATAGAGGCTGGGAGCTGGAGTTTAGGGATTGTGGAGCAATCCCAGGGGAGGGCTGCTGTTGACTACTGAGAGACAGATTGAAAGGGTGTGAGGAAGGAGATCATGGTGAGAAATGCTGGTGGAAGACATCCAGGCAGCCATGGAAGGAAGCAAGGTGATATTGCTGAGTCCTGTGTAGGGGGTGGAGCCATCACTATAACCCTCCTTCTCCCCACACAAACACAAGCAGCTGAACAATAGAGAGGTTGGCCCATCAAACCCCTGACACAATGAACCACAGAGTAGGACCCACCCAGGATCCTCCTTTCATTGTCTGACTTCACATCTACTGAGTAGGACCCCAGCCAGGTGGCCCCTCTATGTGCCTGAATGTGTGAAACTATGGAGAAAGACTGGTCAAAGAGGCTGTCTGATCACCAGCTACAAAAGGCTCAAAAGAAAACTCTGATAGGGCCATAACTCCTGAGGTGGAAGCAGTCTGTGTCCCTGCACACTTGGTGCCGCCAGGGTCCCCACAAGTTAAGCACTGTGCCACCTTCACGCTCAACTCTCAGTGGGTCAGAGCTGCCACAGGCAATAAAAAATCTTGCATCTATGCATTCAGGGTCGCTTCTGTCGTGTTGAACTCTTTGAGACCCTGTAGACTGTGGTCTGCCAGGATTCTCTGTCAGGGAGGGAAGTTCTCCAGGCAAGAATACTGGAGCATATTGGCCAATACTTATTGCCATAGCCTTCTAGAGCACTGTATTTCCTGCTGCCTTAGCAACCAACCCCCCTGAGTACCTGGCGCTGCCAGAACCCCTGTGACCCAAGCAGCTGAACCACTTCCACGCTTGGCATTCACAGGGGCAAACCCAAATCCTCCAAGGCAGCCTCAGGAGCTAAACTCCAGTAGATAACCCACATGTAAAAGTGAAAATAAAACCATAATTGAAGCCCAGGGGCAGTGTGGCTAAGGAAGAAGACCCAAAACATTCCTACCAGCTGTACAAGCTGCAGATTAAATCCACAAGATCAGCTAAGCAGACTCTGTGTCTATGGAATATATAAAAGGCCATTTAGAGCTCCCACAAAAGAAACCACACTATTTCTGATAGCTGGATAATTATAGCTGGACATTGGAGGCAAGGACACACAGGAGTAGGACCAAATTAACATCTAAGCTGACTTAACTTCAAGGTCCAGAGAACAGTACAGTGTTGGAGGGCATCCTAGGGAGATAAGGTGGACTGTGACTCCCAGCAAACAAAAAGACTCTGATAGCAGTGACTCAAGAAAAAAAACATTTATTATTCTTTTGTTTGACTTTGTAGATTCTTTTGGATCTTTTTTTTTTTCTTTTTTCTTTTCTCCTCCACTGTTGCAGTTGTTGGTAATATTGGCACTAAGAAATCCAATTAAGTTTTAATATTTTTTCTCAGTTATGTTTTGTTTTAATTGTTGTCATAAACCTCTGCTTCTACATTGGGTTTTTGCAGTTCTATGAAGTTTCTCTCTCTTTTTTTTTTCTTTCCTCTCTTTAATTTTTTTTAACATATTATTATTTCTAATACACTTATTTATTTATTTTCTTTCCCTACTGTCCTTTCCCCTTGCAATTAATCTTTAACATACACAAATCTTCTTTATTTACCTCTATTTACCTTTGCATAT
>SJYC01144363.1:0-11827 GCA_006408675.1 Madoqua kirkii | reverse complement strand
ATCTTTCAGTAGAAACTCTACAGGCCAGAAGGGAATGGCAGGATATGTTTAAAATACTGAAAGGGAAAAATCTACTACTAAGCTTACCTTACCTGCCAAGGATCTCATTCAGAGTTGATGAATAAATAAAAAGCTTTTCATTCATGCAAAGAGAATTTAGTACCACCAAACCAGCTTTACCACAAATGTTAAAGGGTCTTGTAGAGTTAAGAAGTACAACAGAAAAAAAAAAAAAATCTACAAAATCAACACCAACAATAAAGAAAATGGAAATAGAATATATATATATATATATATATATATGTATATATATATATATATATATATATAAATAATTACTTAAAATATAAATGGAGTAATGCTCCAACCAAGAGACACAAACTTGCTGAATGTATACAAAAACAAGACTGATAAATACACTGTCTACAAGAAACTCACTCCAGACCTAAAGACACATATAGATTTAAAGTAAGAGGACTGAAAAATATATACTATGCAAATGAGAAGCAAAAGAAAGCTGAAGTAGCAATCTTCATATAAGACAAAATAAACTTTAAAATAAAGATTATAAGAGATAAGGAAGGACACTACATAATGATCAATGGCTCAAACCAAGAGGAAGACATAACAATTGTAAATATCTATGCAGCCAACATAGGAACAGCTCAATGCACAAAGCAAACACTAACACACACAAAAGGAGAAATTGACAGCAACACAATAATAGTAGGAGACTTTAACACCTCATGCACACCAATGGACAGATAATCAAAACAGAAACTTAATAAGGAAACAGAAGTGTTAAATGATACATAAAATGAGATGAATCTCATTGTAATCTTCAAGACATTCCATCCAAATGCAGAAGAATATAACTTCTCAAGTGCACATGGAACATTGTCCAGGATAGATCTCACCTTTGGTCACAAATCACACCTCAGTATATTTAAGAAAACAGAGATTGTATCGAGCATCTTCTCCAACCACAATGCTTTGAGGCTAACTATCAATTACAAGAAAAAAACAGTAAGAAGCATAAACACATGGAGCCTAAACAACAAGTTTCTAAATAACCAACAAGTTATTGAAGAAATCAAAAGGGAAATTAAAAAAAATTCTAGCAACAAATGAAAATGAAAACACAACTCAAAACCTATGGGATGCAGCAAAAGCAGTTTTAAACACCAATGGACAGATAATCAAAACAGAAACTTAATAAGGAAACAGAAGTGTTAAATGATACATAAAATGAGATGAATCTCATTGTAATCTTCAAGACATTCCATCCAAATGCAGAAGAATATAACTTCTCAAGTGCACATGGAACATTGTCCAGGATAGATCTCACCTTTGGTCACAAATCACACCTCAGTATATTTAAGAAAACAGAGATTGTATCGAGCATCTTCTCCAACCACAATGCTTTGAGGCTAGCTATCAATTACAAGAAAAAAACAGTAAGAAGCATAAACACATGGAGCCTAAACAACAAGTTTCTAAATAACCAACAAGTTATTGAAGAAATCAAAAGGGAAATTAAAAAAAATTCTAGCAACAAATGAAAATGAAAACACAACTCAAAACCTATGGGATGCAGCAAAAGCAGTTTTAAGAGGGATGTATATAGCAATACAATCCTGATTCAAGAAACAAGAAAAACAACAAATAGGCAGTCTAACTTTACATCCAAAACAATTGGGAAAAGAACAACAACAACAACAGCAAAAATAGTATAAGAAAAGAAATCATAAAGGTTTGAGCAGAAGTAAATGAAAAAGAAATAAAAGAAACTATTAAATATTAATAAAACTAAAAGCTGGTTCTTTGAGAACATAAACAAAACTGACAAACCTTTAGCCAGACTCATCAAGAAAAAAAAGAGAGAAGCAAGTCAAGAAAATTAGAATGAGAAAAGAGAGATTACAACAGACAATGCAGAAATACAAAGAATTATGAGACTATTATGAAAAATTGGAGAAGGAAATGGCAACCCACTCCAGTATTCTTGCCTGGAGAATCCCATGGACTGAGGAGCCTGGTGGTGTACAGTCCACAGGGTCACAAAGAGTCAGACATGACTGAGCGAATTCACTTTCATTATGAAAAAAAAAAATATGGCAATAAAATAGATAAACTGGAAGAAATGTACAGATTCTTAGAAAAGCTCAATCTTCCAAGGCTGAAACAGGAAGAAATAGAAATTAAGAACAACCCAAATACAAGCATTGAAATTGAAGTTGTGATAAAATATTGCACAAAATCTAAAGCCCGGGACCAGATGGCTTCATAGGAGAATTCTATAAAACATTTAGAGAAGAGCTAATGTCTATCCTTCTAAAACTCTTCCAAATATTCCAGAGTAAAGAAAACTTCCAGACTCATTTTGCAAGACCACCATCACCTTGATACCAAAACCAGAAAAAGAGAACACGCAAAAAGAAAATTAAAGGCCAATATCACTGATGAACATAGATGCAATAATCCTCAAGAAACTTCAGCAAACAGAATTCAGCAATGCATCAAAAAGCTCATAAAGCATGATCACTCTGGGTTTATACCAGGGATGCAAGGATTCTTCAATTTTAGGAAATCAATCAATGTGATAGAGCATATTAAGAAATTGAAAGATAAAAACCATATGATCATCTCAATAGATTCAGAAAAATTGTTTGACAAAATTCAGTAACAATTTATGATTAAAACTCTTCAAAAAATGGGCATGAAAAGAACTTACCTCAACATAGTAAAGGCCTACAGCAAACATTATTCTCAATGATGAAAAACTGAAAGCATTCCCCCTAAAATCAGGAATAAGATAAGGGTTTCCACTTGAGCCAATATTATTCAGCATAGTTCTGGAAGCCCAGCAATAGCAATCAGAGAAGAAAAAGAAATAAAAGAAATCCAGATTAGAAAATAAGAAAAGCTCTCACTGTTTGCAGGTGACATGATATTGTATATAAAAGACCCTAAAGATAATATCAGAAAATTGTTAATCAGTGAATTTAGCAAAGTTTCAGGATACAAAATCAATACACAGAAATCAATTACATTTCTATATGCTAACTGAAAAATCACAAAGAAGTTAAGGAATCAATCCCATTCACCACTGCAACAAAAATAATTAAATATCTAGGAATAAACTTACCTAAGGAGATAAAATAACTGTACACAAAAAAATCATATGACACTAATTCAAGAAATAAAAGGTGACATAAACATACGGAGAGATATTCCATGTTATTGGGTAGGAAGAGTCAATATTTTGAAAGTGACTATACTACCAAATGCAATCTACAGATTAATGTGCTACCTATCAAATACCAATGACATTTTTCACATAACTAGAACAAAAATTTTCACAATTCATATGGAAACACAAATGACCCCAAATAACCAAAGCAATCTTGAGAAAGAAGAAGGGAGCTGGAAGAACTAACCTTCCTGTCTTCGGAGTATACTACAATGCTACCATCATTAAAACAGTATGGTATGACACAAAAACAAACATATAGACCAATGAAACAAGATATAAAGCCCAGAAATAAACCCATGTACCTAAGGGTACCTTATTTTTGACAAAGGAGGCAAGAATATAAAATGGGGCAAAGACAGTATATTCAATAAATGGTACTGGGAAAACTGGACAACTACATTTAAAAGACAAACTGATTCTAAATAGGAAAAGGAGTACATCAACGCTGTATATTGTTACCCTGCTTACTTAACTTATATGCAGAATAAATCATGAGAAACACTGGACTGGAAGAAGCACAAGCTGGAATCAAGATTGCCAAGAGAAATATCAATAAACTCAGATATGCAGATGACACTACCCTTATGGCAGAAAGTGAAGAGTAACTAAAAAGCTTCTTGATGAAAGTGAAAGTGGAGAGTGAAAAAGTTGGCTTAAAATTTAACATTTAGAAAATGAAGGTCATGGCATCTGGTTCCATCACTTCATGGGAAATAGAATGGAAAACAGTGGAAACAGTGTCAGACTTTATTTTGTTGGGCTCCAAAATCACTGCAGATGGTGATTGCAGCCATGAAATTAAAATATGCTTACTCCTTGGAAGAAAAGTTATGACCAACCTAGATAGCATGTTGAAGAGCAGAGACATTACTTTGCCAACAAAAGTCTGTCTAGTCAAGGCTGTGGGTTTTCCAGTGGCCATGTATGGATGTGAGAGTTGGACTGTGAAGAAAGCTGAGCACCAAGGAATGGATGTTTTTGAACCGTGTTATTGGAGAAAACTCTTGAGAGTCTCATGGACTGCAAGGAGATCCAACCAGTCTATTCTGAAGGAGATCAGCCCTGGAGTTTCTTTGGAAGGAATAATGCTAAAGCTGAAACTCCAGTACTTTGGCCACCTCATGTGAAGAGTTGACTCATTGGAAAAGACTCTGATGCTGGGAGAAATTGGGGGCAGGAGGAGAAGGAAACGACAGAGGATGTGATGGCTGGATCACATTACTGACTCGATGGACATGAGTCTGAGTGAACTCTTGGAGTTGGTGATGGACAGGAAGGCCTGGCATGCTGTGATTCATGGGGTTGCAAAGAGTTGGACACGACTGAGTGACTGAACTGAACTGAACTGAACTGAATATAATACACAAAGATAAACTAAAAATAGTTTAAAAACCTAAATGTAAGACCAGAAACTTTATAGCTCTTAGAACAAAAATATAGGCAGAACAGTTGATTTCATAAATCAAAGGAAGATCCCTATGACACACTTCCTAGAGTAGTGGAAATAAAAACAAGTGTATACAAGTGGGGCCTGATTAAAAGTTTTTGCATAACAAAGGAAAGTGTAAGCAAAGTGAAAAAAGGACCATCAGCATGGGAGAAAATAATAGCAAATGAAACAACTGAAAAAGGAATAATTTCCAAAATATACAAAGCAGCTCATACAACTCAAAACCAGAAAAATAAATAACCCATTCAAAAGCTAGGGAAAAAACCTAAACAGACATTTCTCCAAAGAAGATATCCAGATGGATAACAAACACATGAAAAGACGTTCAACATTGCTCATTATTAGAGAAATGCAAATCAAAACTACAATAAGATATCACCTTATACAAGTCAGAATCAGTTCAGTTCAGTCACTCAGCATTGTGCAACTCTTTGAGACCCCATGAACCACAACATGCCAGGCCTCCCTGTTCATCACCAACTCCCAGAGTCCACCCAAGTCCATGTCCATCGAGTCAATGATGCCATCCAACTATCTCATCCTCTATTGTCCCCTTCTGCTGCCTTCAATCTTTCCCAGCATTAAGGTCTTTTCAAATAAGTCAGCTCTTCACATCAGGGGGCCAAAGTATTGGAGTTTCAGCTTCAGCATCATTCCTGCCAATTAACACCCAACACTGATCTTCTTTAGTATGGAATGACTGGATCTTCTTGGTCCTCATTAAAAAGTCTGCAAACAATAAATACTTGAAAGGGTGTGGAGCAAAAGGAATGACATTGTTCTGTAGGTAAGACTGCAAACTGATACAGCCACTATTGATGGTGATATGGAGATTCTTTAAAAAAAAAAAAAAAAAAACTAGGAATAAAATCACCATATGACCCAGCAATCTCAATCTTAGGCATAACCCCTAAGAGAAGTGAAATTTAAAGAGACACATATATCATATTGTTCATTGCAGCACTATTTACAATAGCTATCACATGGAAGCAACCTAGATGTCCATTGACAGATAAACGAATAAAGAAGCTGTGGTATGTATACACAATGGAATATTACTCAGCAATAAAAAGGAATGTATTTGAATCAGTTCTAATGAGGAGGATAAACCTCAAATATATTATACAGAGTGAAGTGAGTCAGAAATAGAAAGATAAATACCATATTGTAATGGATATATATGGAATCTAGAAAAATGATGCTGAAATATTTACTTATACAGCAATTGTGAGGAAAAAACAAAAAGGCTTAGAGAGGAGACTTATGGATATGGGGAGAGGGGAGAAGAGGGAATGGGAAGAGTAACATCAAAACTTACATTATCATATATAAAATAGATATTCAACTGAAATTTGCTGTATGGCTTGCAAAACTCAAACAGGGGCTCTGTATCAACCTAGATGGGCGGTGTGGGGTGGGGGATGAAAGGGATTTTCAAATAAGAGGAGATATATGTATACCTACGGTTAATTCATGTTGAGATTTGACAGAAAACAGCAAAAGTCTGTAAAGATTTATCCTTCAAAAAAAATTTTTTAAAGTAAAGGATATAGCATGACAAATTCTATAGAGAACTAAAGCCTTTCTTTTAAAGTAGGATGTCAATGTCCTTCAGTCAATTCAGTCACTCAGTCATGTCCAACTCTTTGTGACCCCATGAGCCACAGCACATCAGGCCTCCCTGTCCATCAAAAACTACCCAAGTCTACCCAAACCCATGTCCACTGAGTCAGTAATGCATCCAACCACCTCATCCTATGTCATCCCCTTCTCCACCTGCCATCCATCTTTCCCAGAGTCTTTCCAATTGAGTCAGCACTTTGCAACAGGTAGACAAAGTATTGGAGTTTTGGCTTCAAAACCAGTCCTTCCAAAAGACACTCAGTAATGATCTCCTTTAGGATGGACTGGTTGGAGCTCCTTGCAGTCCAAGGGACGTTCAAGCATCTTCTCCAACATCACACTTCAAAAGCATCAATTATTTGGCACTCAGCTTTCTTTATAGTCCAACTCTCACATCTATACATGACCGCTGGAAAAATGATAGCCTTGACTAGACAGACCTTTGTTGCCAAAATAATGTCTCTGCTTTTTAATATGCTATCTAGGTTGGTCATAAATTTCCTTCCAAGAAGTGTCTTTTAATTTCATGGCTGCAATCACAATATGCAGTGATTTTGGAATCCCAAAAAATAAAGTCAGTCACTGTTCCCATCTATTTCCCATGAAGTGATGAGACCAGATGACATGATCTTCGTTTTCTGAATATTGAGCTTTAAGCCAACTTTTTCACTCTCCTCTTTCATCTTCATCAAGAGGCTCTTTAGTTATTCTTTACTTTCTGCCATAAGGGTGGTGTCATCTGCATATCTGAGGTTACTGATATTTCTCCTGGCAATCTTGATTCCAGTTTGTGCTTCTTCCAGTCCAGTTTTTCTAATGATGTACTCTGCATATAAATTAAATAACAAGGGTGACAATATACAGCCTTAACATACACCTTTCCCTATTTGGAACCAGTCTGTTGTTTCATGTCCAGTTCTAACTGTTGCTTCCTGACCTGCATACAGGTTTCTCAACAGGCAGTTCAAGTAGTCTGGTATTCCATCACTTTCAGAATTTTCTACAGTCTATTGTGATCCATACAGTCAAAGGCTTTGGCATAGTCAATAAAGCAAAAATAGATGTTTCTCTGGAACTCTTTTGCTTTTTCAAAGATGTTCTTACCATAGAGATTTTCAGACAGGATAAATTATGAAATCAGTCTTTCTGGAATGCACTTAATTCTGATGAAAGTATTAGTTTCTTCCCCTCATTATTCCATTTATTACTATTTGAAAAAAAATGTTTTACATACTTTATTAATATTAACATAGATGGTACACCAAATAACTAATGATTCTACAATTCTAATTGAACTCTCTCTTCTCTATGGTCATTATGAACTGAGAGTTTTTACTCTCCCTTCTTTTTGTTCGGTCACCCAGTCATGTGCTACTCTTTGTGACCTCATGCACTGCAGCACGCCAGACCTATCTGTCCCTCATCATCTCTCAGACTTTGTCCAAGTTCATGTACATTGGATTGCTGATGTCTTCTAGCTATCTTGTCCTCTGTTGTCCTCTTCTCTTTCTGCCCTCCATCTTTTGCAGCATCAGAGATTTTTCCAGTTTGTCAGCTGTTCACATTAGATGACCAAAATACTGGAGCTTCAGCCTCAGCATCAGTCCTTCCAGTGAATATTCAGGGTTGATCTCCCTTAAGATTGACTGGTTTGATATCCCTGCTGTCCTAGGGACTTTCAGGTGTCCTCTCCACCACCATAGTTCAAAGGCATCAATTATTTGGTGCTCTGCCTTATTTACAGTCCAGCTTTCACAACCTTACATGAGAACTGGGAAGACCATAGCCTTGACTTATATGGCCTTTTGTCAGCAGAGTAATGTTTCTTCTTTACAATACACTGTCTAGGTTTGTCATTGCTTTCCTGCCAAGAAGCAAACATCCTCTGATTTCACGGCTGTAGTCACCATCTGCAGTGATTTTGAAGTCCAAATAGAGGAAATATGTTACTGCTTCCACATTTCCCCTTCTATTTGCCATGCAGTAATGAAGAGTGATGCCATAATCTTCGCTTGTTTAACAGTTTTAAGCCAGCTTTTTCATGTTCCTCTCTCACCTTCATCAAGAGGCTCCTTAGTTCTCCTTTGTTTTCTGCCATTAGAGTGGTATCATCCACATATTTGAGGTTCTTGATGTTTCTCCTGCCTATCTTGATTCTAGCTTGTAACTCATCCAGCTCGGCATTTCTCATGATGTTTTCAACATATAGGTTAAACAAACAGGGTGACAGCAGACAGCCCTGTTATACCCTTTTCTCGATTTTGAACCAATCAGTTGTTCCACACAGGGTTTTAACTGTTGCTTAACCCACAAACAGGTATCTCAGGAGACAAGTAAAATGATCTGATATTACTATCTCCCTAAGAACTTTCCACAGTTTGTCATGATCTACACAGTAAAAGCTTTAGCATGATCAGTGAAACAGATTTTTTTTTTGGAAATTCCCTTGTTTTCTCTAAAATCCAGTGAATGTTGGCAATTTGATCTCCAGTTCCTCTTCCTTACTCTCCCTACCTAAATTCTAATCTTATGCTAAGATTGTAAATAAAAAGTGTAATAAAGAAAGTGAAATTGTTAGTCACTCAGTGGTGTCTGACTCTTTGTGACCCCATGGACTATAGCCCACCAGGCTCCTCTGTCTATGGAATTTTTCAGGCAGGAATACTAGAATGAATAGTTAATTGATGTTAATTTCCTAAAATATTTAATGTGATTAATCTCCCCTTCTGCAAAAGAATTCCTGGTACAGGGCCACCTGGAGCTAAGGGCCTTTGTAGTATTGTTTATTTAGATCCTCTTATCAAAAGTTAGCCTTTTATAATACATGTTCTACTTCAACAAAGCTCCAATTCTTGTCATAAAAATTATGTCTCCAGACTCTTTATTATATATCACTGGACAAGAGACTGAAATAATATAACCTAAATGTTACCAAAACTGATTATGAATTGAAAGTAAATAACCTTACAACCTGAAGATTTTCTTAGTAAAATTAATATTCTCAAAGCAATGTTAGTTTAATTGGAAGACAATAATTGATGAAATGGTTGGATGGCGTCAGTGACTCAATGGAAATAAGTTTGAGTAAACTCCAGGAGTTGGTGATTGACAGGGAGACCTGGTGTGCTGCAGTCCATGGGGTTGCAAAGAGTTGAACACAACTGAGAGACTGAACTGAACTGACTGAAGGTCAAACAATACAGCTTAACTGAATACATTTTAAGGATATCATTGTATTTATTCAATGATTCAGAGAACTGGGCAGCATTCAAACTAGGAACAGAAAGAAGCTCTGGGGAGCTGTGCAAAATGAAAGATTTTCACAGGCAGCAGAGAGTGGAAGTAAGGAAGTTATACTAGCAAAAAGAAGATTGATCTTGGCAAAGTCACCAGCCCATATTGGTCAGGTGATTTCTTATTGACTGGTTTAAGATTACATTTCTGAGAGAGTTGAAGCTGTACTTAAGCATTGGTAGTGCAAGTGCCTCCATTTTAAGCTTGTTGTCTTATTTTTAACAATAAGAAATAATGAGTAGGAATGAGCAGTGTTTTTAACACATATTCCTTCACACAAAAACTTCTAAAAGATATTTCAGTTTGCTATTATTTATAGTACAATGATATTATTCTCTAAAATACAGAAGTTTTGAGGATTTAACTACTGATAGCTAGTATTTACTCAATTTTTAACATAAATTATTTTATAAATGTAGTTTTCATTTTTCTCTTTTAAAAGGTAGACATTGAATGCCACATTGATTAAGGAGAGTTTAGAAAACTCTAGGGTCTCAGAAAATTCTAGGTTTGTTAGGAGATTTTTTGTTTGTTTGTTTAAGATGCATAGAAGGTAACAAAGATAGTCTACTGAGCATAAAATGTTGATAATCAAATCATTAGCTGGTTCAGCAACAAAGTTATGCTAACCTCTCTTAAACACTGTACTTATAACACTGCCTCTTATTTCTTCAGTCTAGACTCTATTGGCAATATGCCTTGAGATAGCTATTTCAGTTTTAATTCTACTTTAATTTTGCTTTTATTCCAATGTAGTAATTTGAGAAATATCAGTAGAAACAAGTTTTTGAGCTTTTAAGTCATCTGTAAATATAATTTCATAAAAATAATGATATACTTATTTTTGGAAGGCACTGAAATTATGAAAAAAAAAGTCAGGAAACTTATCTATTACACTATGTGCTTTCAATTCTTGAAAGCCTTTTGTGATGTGATTCTTAGTACATCATTGTTTTAGATTATTTTTACAAAGCAACTTTTAATTACAACACTGACATATCCTTGTGTTACTTCTCCTGCTCTGAAACACTTTTGTTACATATTTTAATTACAAGGAAACTCTGAAAAATTTGCATTAATATTTTAATTTGTATGAGGGAATCTTCATGTAGTTTGATTCTAAAATAAAATATGTTTAATTAAAACATTTCTACAGATGCTGCTTCTATAAAAACAATTTTAGGAAAAGAATAGAAAGTAAATTTATGATCTATATATATATAATATATTTATGCTATGTTTAAGATCATTCTGAAGTCAAATAGGCCTTAGGAAGCATCCCTATGAACAAAGCTAGTGGAGATGATGGAATTCCAGTTGAGCTATTAGGAGCTGACTGTGGTCTCAGATTGTGAACTCCTTATTACCAAATTCAGACTCAAATTGAATAAAGCAAGGAAAACTGCTAGACCATTCAGGTATGACCTAACTCAAATCCCTTATGATTATACAGTGGAAGTGAGAAATAGATTTAAGGGCCTAGATCTGATTGATAGAGTGCCTGATGAACTATGGAATAAGGTTCATGACATTGTACAGGAGACAGGGATCAAAAACATTCCCATGGAAAAGAAATGCAAAAAAGCAAAATGGCTGTCTGGGGAGACTTACAAATAGCTGTGAAAAGAAGAGAAGCAAAAAGCAAAGGAGAAAAGGAAAGAAATAAGCATCTGAGTACAGAGTTTCAAAGAATAGCAAGAAGAGATAAGAAAGTCTCCTTCAGTGATCAATGCAAAGAAATAGAGGAAAACAACAGAATGGGAAAGACTAGAGATCTCTTCAAGAAAATTAGAGATACCAAGGGAACATTTCATGCAAAGATGGGCTCGATAAAGGACAGAAATGATATGGATCTAACAGAAGCAGAAGATATTAAGAAGAGATGGAAAGAATACACAGAACTGTACCAAAAAGATCTTCACAATCCAGATAATCATGATGGTGTGATCACTCATCTAGAGCCAGACATCTTAAAATGTGAAGTCAAGCAGGCCTTAGAAAGCATCACTACGAACAAAGCTAGTGGAGGTGATGGAATTCCAAATTTCAAATCCTGAAAGATGACCCTGTGAAAGTGCTGCACTCAATATGACAGCAAATTTGAAAAACCAGCAGTGGCCACAGGACTGGAAAAGGTCAGTTTTCATTTCAATCCCAAAGAAAGGCAATGCCAAAGAATGCTCAAACTACTGCACAATTGAACT
>SJYC01144361.1:0-16687 GCA_006408675.1 Madoqua kirkii | reverse complement strand
AAGTTGGACTGTGAAGAAGGCTGAGCGCCAAAGAATTGATGCTTTTGAACTGAGGTGTTGAGGACTCTTGAGAGTCCCTTGGACTGCAAGGAGATCCAACCAGTCCATTCTGAAGGAGATCAGCCCTGGGATTTCTTTGGAAGGAATGATGCTAAAGCTGAAACTCCAGTACTTTGGCCACCTCATGCAAAGAGTTGACTCACTGGAAAAGACTCTGATGCTGGGAGGGATTGGAGGCAGGAGGAGAAGTGGATGACAGAGAATGAGATGGCTGGATGGCATCACGGACTCGATGGACATGAGTCTGAGTGAACTCCAGGAGTTGATGGTGGACAGGGAGGCCTGGCGTGCTGCGATTCATGGGGTCACAAAGTGTTTGACATGACTGAGCGACTGAACGGAATTGAAAGGAGGAAAGTAAAACAAAATAAAAACAGAACAATGTGGAGAAAATCATAACATGAAAATAAAATTAGCAGTTCTTCTTTTAGTGAAGCATGTGTAAGAGTATATTTTGTGTTATTTGATCATTTATTGGTGAGAAAAATGAAGCTGGTTTTCATGATTTTGTAAGAATTAGGACACAAGCAGTGCTACTTTGACACCAAGATATCAAAGCATCTGACTTAGTTGGAGAAGATACTTAATGCATTTCCAAGTTGAAATTAGAATTTTTCTATCACCTATCTAGTGGCAAATGCACAGAGTACAGCATCGAGTTGTGTCTTTATCTTGAAGGGTAGGTATTATTAAAAAGTGCTTATGTGTTGAGCCAACAAAAGGAAGACCAAGGTAGACTTTCCTGAATCCCTATGCGATGCTTCTTTCTGAATACTATCAAATTGAAAGGAGGAAGAATGAGGGATGTTAGACTTGGAGCAATGGTAAATTTTTTGAAGATTAGATGAAGGATTATAGCTATTTTCAATTTAGGCTGTAAGATACAAGTGACTTTGATGAGGCTGCAATTCCTTCAACACACAGATCAGGCTATTGGGCAGAGGAACTTAAAACTATCCTAGAAACAAAACATCTGATGTAGAAGAGCATTTGTGCTTCAGGCACAATAGAAAAGACCGATGAAATGATGAAAACTGAGACTATGATGGTAACAAAACCAAAATGATATAATTTAGATAAAGTTGCAAGATGGTAACTTATCGCACACGAAGCATCAGGAAGAGAAAGGAATTAGAATTGATTTCCATGGAACTGAATATATAGTGATGCCATTGAGTGATGTGAGAAACATAAGAAAAAAAATGAGAAGGAGAAAATTTTCCAAAGAAGAAAACTAATTCCATGTAGGCCCTGTGTGTCTGTTTTCTGCCTAATATCCTACTAAAGATAGAAACTGATGGTTAGGAACTTAATAAACTCAGTAGAGAGATCAGTGATAGAAAATTATGTGATAAGAATGATAAAGCCATTGGTGAACAAATGGGTTACTAAGCTACCAAGTAAATAATATCATCAAGAAAAAGAAATTCAAAATTAGAAAAGAAGAGAATCCAAGATTAAACCTCAGAGGAGAAGAAAATTCAAAAAACAGACAGAAAAAGAGGCCGAGAAGGATTGATCAGAGAGACTGGGGAGACTACAGATAGAAGACCATACAACATACTTATAAGAAGACTGTGTATTAAAAGGAGAAATTTGGCACGCATCTTATATACTAGGAGAATTTTTTTTAAGAAGAAGAAGAAATGGTGCATTTTTGGAAATAGAAACTGGAAACTTACCTAATCCAGATGGAGCATAGAAAGAATAAATCTTAGAATAGAATTTATTCCATGGATTTATTTATCAGAAGAGTAAAATCTGTTTATTCACTTTTTAGAGCATTAGAAAACATCTTGTAATAATATATTTACTCTAAAATAATGAACATATTTTCTCGTCTCTATAGCTGTCTTCCATGTCTCTGAGTGTATTTAGACTCAATTTCATTCATGGTATCAGAATCTCTCCTAATTCAGGGAGAAGCTTATTCCAGGGACTGTTTTAAAATATCCAAATTTATTAGAGTTTAAATGACCCATTCTAAACACCTCTTTTTGTATTTTTTTTCCTATGTTTAGTTGTATAAAGTACATTTCAAAATTTAGGTCTATAAATTACATTTCAAAATCCACATCCTTTCTTCACACACCAGTTCTAATAACTTTAGTCTGCTTCTTGAGCATCTTGAGAATTCAGCTGCTCATTGTAGCTTCTTGATAGACCTCCCCAAGTTTCACTTTTGTTTCTGACATTGACACTGCACTTTTCAGATTACTGTCATTGCCTGCCATGGGAATACTTAAATTTCTGCATCTCTTCAAAAGGCCAGCATCTAAATTCTAGCCTTTTAATCTAAGCTTCTCTAGTGGTTCTGAACCTGGAATATGACTTATTAAGATTATTTTTTTGCTTCTTTTTTCTCCCTTCTTATTCTAAATGAGTTTTTAGACTGAGAGTTCTAGGGATGGATTGGTAGGGTGGTGTGTTGTCATATTTCTAGATAGGGAGAAGGTTTCAAATTCCCTTTTATATGACACCACATAAGTAAAGATAGGCTACATTTCAGGTCATCCCAAATGATTTTCTCTACCATTATTTACATTTCAAAGAAAGAGTAAAAGACTAAACTTGTAAAAGGAAAACATAGAGTCAAAACATTTCTTCTCTTGAAAGTAGAAATGGAAAATTAAATGATTATAGGCAAACAAAATATATTAGAGGGCTTTATTAACAATTCAGGGCAGAGACTCTATAAACAATGGAATTAGTAACATCAGCTGGCTTATAGCTGACTCACTATATATGGACACTACTTTATTTGGTATGTCATATTTGGAAAAAATAATCAATGTTGCTAAACTTTTGTAAAATGTAAAAGAAAGAATACCTGTCACATTTTGTAGCCTTTGATAAAGGACCTTGTTACATACTCCCTGTATCATTAATATACAGGAAAACATTCCTGATCACTTCAAGTGTTTTAGTTACCCACATGTATATTTAATATGGGTTTGTTTAAATCAGTTTCCACTTGCACTGTTAGCAAAATACATTTCCACTAGTTTGGTCTAGAATAATTGAGTCCATTTATAATCAGCAGTCTACTGGCAAGCCACCTGAACCGCATGCTGGGAGAACTCAGTTTGATGCGGGCCTTCTCCCAATATCTATAGTTACTGGCAATACTTCCCTGTTGTTCTATCTCTGGCCTCCATATCCTATGGAGAGGTTCTTCTCTTTTGGCTCTGCATGGCAGGATGAGTTTTGGAAATAGGTAATCTGACTGTCTTTTGGCAGATAGTCATCATATCTTCTCATGATGTGGTCGTTTTAATCATCAGGATCTTTTCTAGGATCTTTCCTCTCTTCATGAATGATTAAAACTGTAATCTCTGAAAACTGTGTGCTAAACTTAGATCACATTGGTAATTATCAGTAATGATTATGTAAAGCAATTGTTGCATCTTAAAACATGAAATATTCTCTTCCGTAAGAGGCTGAAAATTACTCCAAAAGTTCACTAAGAAAAAGAAATGATAAAGTAACAACTTGATACTTTAATATTTTAATCAGTACAAGCACTTAAACCCAATAGGTAGGTCCAATACAAAATTTTAGGGCTTACCTTACATGATTCAAGAAAAAATATTAATGTCTAAAGAATAACTTATTTTCCATTGTCTTACTGAAAGAGAAACTGGTAGTCCACAGCTGAGCGAGTAGATCATGTTTTTACAGTATGCTACAACTGGAGAGACTGTTTTGAAAGGAATATCTAATAAAAATTGGAGAATGAACAAGTGGGTAGTAATGTGTGTTGATACCCAACATAACTCAGTTACCTTGTCTGCAAGTCTAAGTCTATTACATTCTGGTGAAACAGATGGATTTTCTATTTTCCAATTATAGTCTAGATTTTTACTGAGGTCAATAAACATCAATGTTATGGGCCTTTCATAGTATTCATTTCCAGAAAAATATACGTACTTTAAATGCCACAAAGTACATTCCAGTATATAAAAACAGTAGCAAGAATAAAACTTTATGAGAATGAGAAGCAACGGTCATAATGAAGAAATAATGCTAAACATAGAGTTACATCTTTCTGTATTTAATTATTCCTTGGGCATCCTAATTAAATCAGTGGTTCCCTGCCATAAATTATGTTCACTTTCTAACGATGCATTCTTTGGTGTTAACAAAAAAACTATTGATTTCATATCATTATTTTTAAGGTTGAACTTTGACTTTATTTTATTTATTCATTCTTTTCTTTTTGCTTTGGAATACTATAATCCTAAAATTAATTTTTAGTTTTTAATTTTTTAATATTGGTAACTGTTGCTAACCTCTACTGATCTTGGAAGAAGAGTTCAAAGAATAGTTTTGAGAATATTTTGCCATCCCATAACCTTCAAATACTTTAGTTGTATTTCCTACAAACAAGGCCATTATCCTATATAGCCATAACATGCCACAGAAACCATGAGTTTAACATGTATACATTTATATCATTTAAGCCTCAAATCCCACTCGTGTCCTCCACTGATCAAATAATGGCTTATATGGTAAAGAATACAGTGTACACTTACATGCTGCATATAACTGCCTTGTTTCTTGATTTCCCTTTAGCCTGGGCTATCTCCTTAATCTTTACTTGCCTTTCATGACCTTGACATCTTTATGATTATAAGCTAATTACTTTTGCAATGTGTTCTATTTTATATAGCTTTGATTAGATTTATGTTATGAATTTGGGTCAGTACTATCATAGAAATGATGTTGTGGATTTTTTGTGCATCTTATAAAGTGGCACACACTTTCAAGCTCTCTTATTATTGATCATGTTTACTTTGATCATTTGATTAAGAATATGTCAGCCAAGCCATTCTACTGTTAAGTTTTTCTATATCCCTTTGCAATTACTACATATTTTCTGAGAAGTTAGTTTGAAACGATACATATCCCATTCCTCACCAGACATCAGTATACCCATTCATTGTTTTATATTTATATTGACTTACTATGGCTATTTAGTTTGATAGATTAAGTCCATTATCATTACTATTTTTGATAATCAAATCATTTCGTATTTGAATAGCCAGAATCCGTTCACGCCAGATTTCTGGAAGGTTTCCCATCATGTTTGAGTCTTTTTTGACACTACAAACTCAAGGCTCATCTTGTACTTTTTTTGCTAAATCCTGATTTGAAATCTGAGATGCTTCTCACTACTCTAATCATTATATCTGTAAAAGAGTTATAAAAGTAATAGAAGCAATTTCCCATTGACAAGTCAGTCCTCCAAAGCATATTAGTACCTTTGAAATAATTCATTTTTCACTTCCCTCATAGCTTAGTCAGTAAAGAATCTGCCCGCATTGCAGGAGACCTTGGTTTGACTCCAGGGTTGGGAAGATTCCTTGGAAAAGGAAATGGCAACCCACTCCAGTATTCTTGCCTGGAGAATCCCATGGACAGAGGAGCCTGGCAGGCTACAGCCCATGGGGTTGCAAGAGTCGGACATGACTTAGTTATTAAATCACCGCCACCACCAACAGTTAGTCTGTGTCAGGGCTATAAATGCACATCAGACTGAGGCACCATTCCTGTGTACACAGAATCAGCAAACGGTGGAAACAAACAAAAGACAACAGCAGAAAAATAACAAAAAGGGAAGGTCAGGTCAAGTAACTTACGAGAACTCAGTTTCAGAATAGTGGATAAAAAATTAGAAAAATAAATGCATGTTTAATTATATAAAATGTTTTACCCTGATACCAGAATTTGTATGTAAAGATTGTTTAAATAATTATTTTCACATTAGAAGGCATGACATCCTATTGCCACCCAAAGACAATAGTAAGAAAGGACAGATTTTGAGCAGGTAAAATGATGGTAAAAGTTTTTGAAGATATCTTAGTTTATATTAAAATTATTAGACCTAAGTGGCTGTTAAGCTTTTTATTTAACTTAGACTTGCTTGTCAGAACCCACTCTTCAAGAACCGGCAAATCTAATCTGAAGTTAAATCCAATATGCTAATTAATCTCTGAGAGGAACCTTACCAAGGGATGGGTAAATCCATGAGAACTGAAGTCTAAGGGAGCCTGCAAATATGAAGCCTGAGAGTAGTGTGACGTGGGATCAGCAGCCAGGCCTGCTGTGAACAGAAGTAACCATTATATACTTGTCAGATTTTATGAGGCAGTTTAGATATAAACAGCGTGAGTAGAAGCCAGATCCAGCCTTTCCATTCCTCTTTCCTTCTCTCTGTAACTGGGGCTAAAACCTGCGCCAGTGACCACTGGGATTTGTAACACCCTTTTGCCAGGAACAGAGGCCAGACAGTCATTAAATTGGATATAAACAAGACAGGAATTAAGAATGGGGAATGGGCAGGCTAGACCTCCTATGAAAGCATCTGGAGAAAACCCAGACTTCCCAGATGTAATCTCAGGCCTTAGAGCTCACATCAGCAGCTCTGCCCTAAAATAAATGGAGGTAAGCCCGTTTTGCATAAGGGTGGGGAAATTTTTAAAAAACTCTCACCCCCTGAGTTAATAGAGTACATACATGTACATTTGAACTTTCCCAGGCTCACTCTGACTGTACATATATTTATGCATCTGTCTTTCCTTCTCATTTTATCCATATATCTGCATAATTACCCAGAATATTACTGACTCAGATTAATTTGAATAATCAATGTATCTTTTAAATAATTAAATGAATTTTCATCTTATATGAATAAAGAAATCTACCTAAAAATCACACTAGTTCTCATACAGTTTAAAATTATTCTTCAAATTAAGTCCTCTTGCATTTAAGGGAAATAGAATCCCTTTAGGGCATGTCTCCTCAATGGGACCCTGGGATCTCAACTCTCTGGTCTCCTTCGAGCCTAAGGAGAGTTGTTCAGATGAAAGAGATTTGAAACAGATTACAAATCCAGCTACAGAGAAGACCACAGTACACTATTATAGTACTAAACAAAAATCTCATATGGTTAATGAAACTGTGGCTTCAGAGACCCTCATTTGCATGGACCACTTCCACACCAATGAGAGAGGCCCTCGCTACTTCATATTAATTATTGTATACTATATATCTTAAATGAGACCCCCCGAATTGTATGTTTAAAGCTCCACAAAGGCTATAGGTGTAAAAACTGACCCTATTATCTCCTAACTAGAATGATTTCTAGTCAGAGCATACAATTGTTCATTCATCCACTTGCTTACTCAAATTATTTTTCTTCAAAGCACTAGGCTCTTTGGAAAAAATGAGAGGGGGGAAGTTGAAGAATTGGCTCTCAAAGAGTTGATATGCTAGTAAGGGAGAGACAGAAACAAAAGTGGAAGCTAAAGATATTACATTCAGTGTTCTCTGTACCTAACATACATTGGTTTGCAGAAAAATAGAGAGTTCAGTACGAAAGTCGGTGTATCACTGGAACACACTGAACCTCTCTGAGTGTGCTTTGACTATATTTATGTTATTGTTAAGGTATCTTTTGGGCTAGTATTGTCTAAATTTACTAAAGGTCTTTAGAGATATAAATAATTGGCAGAAAGTCAGGAAACATTTGGTAGTCATCATTTAAACAAGAAAAAAGTTATTATTCATATTTCAGTGCCACATTATGTTTTGAAAGCGTAATGACTCCTCTTAGAAATCAGGCTGTGGGAAGTCATCAATACCATCCAAATTTAGCTGTTACTTCAGAGTTAAGAGAGCTTCCCTTGTGGCTCAGCTTGTAAGCCTGCAGTGTTGGAGACCTGAGTTCGATCCCTGGATTGGGAAGATGCCCTGGAGAATGGAAAGGCCACCCACTCCATTATTCTGGCCTGGAGAATTCCATGGACTGTAGACTTTCACTTCATATCAGAGTTAAGGACATGGTTTTTGTCTTCATTAGGTATCTAGATTTTTCTTTAGCAGTTTGAAATAGTTCACTCTAGTACCTACCTCTTTCTTCCAATTTCTATTGAATCTTTCAAATGAAGTTGAAAATAGAGCAACATATTAGGCTTTAAAAATTTTCATGAACTTTAATTTCACTAGTATTTCATTAACTTCACAAATATGTTAAGATCAGAATTTCTTTCAAATACCATGTGGATTATAAATATCTTCCAAAATAAAGTATGTGACTATGTATGCAGTATTTAATCTTCTGCTGACATTAAGAGCAAATTTAAGCTCAAAGCAAATCCAATAAAAGTTGACAATTTTTCACACAATATATATAAACCCAATTTTAAAACAAATTGCTTGCCACTCCCTCAATTATTCACAGAAAATACGGCACTTGTGAACTTCAGCTGTATGAACAGTAAGTTGTCTAATTCATAACAGGCATATTCTTATAGTAAAGTTATAATCTTGGCTAACTATTCAAGAATCATAAATTCAGTGCCTAAAATATATTGGATAATAGGTTAGACTCTCCTTAGAATAGTATTGAAAATCAGTGAAAACAGACACAAAATACAAAAATTATAGCCCAGCAAAGAAAATGCCATAATATAAGTAAGACCAAAATGTGATCATAGCACCCTGAGGATGTAACCAATTGCTTGTCATAGGCTGTGAGACGATACTCCAAGAGAAAGTGACAATTTCTATCTTTAAAGAAAAATAGTTGGAGCTTTCAAATAAAGAATGATACAGTTTTTTTCAGGCAAGGAAACAGATTACAAAATGACTAGGAGCCACAGCAAAGTTGCCAGTACTCCAAGAATGAGAGATTCTGTAGCTGGGATTGAAAAATGGTTCAAACAGTACTGAAGAGGTTGGTAGGGTAAAATTAAATTGGACTATGGATGGCAGAACTCAGTCCTGTGGACAACAATAACCTAAGGGAGGTTTGAAGCTGTGAAATGACATAATCAGATTTATTTTGTAGATAGGGTTTGGTAGCCATCAACATGCTTTCGATAATGTGGAAAATGAAATATAGGCAATGGAAGTGAAGAAAAGTGCGACCAGAGGAAAGGCATTTGAAACAGGCCTTGTAAAAGAGGATGTGGATCTGACCTAAATGCAGTGGAAATAAGGATGGAGAGGAGACATCGGGATTTAAAGATATTGCTCAGACAGATTCTGTAGTATCCGATGACAAGACATAGTAGAAGGAATCATTTATATTATTGTTTGAATGATTCAGGATTCTCTTAGCTGGGACATAGCGTGCCATAAGAGTACAGTACTGAGAAAATCAGGATTTTGAACATACTGAGTCTGAGGCTCCTTGAAACATGCCAAGTGAAATAGAAATTTATCTCCAACCTGATAAACTGATATGTGGGCCTCTGGTCCCTACCCATACTCCCTGAAATTCATCTTCTACATTGCTGTCAGAATGACTTTATGAAAATTCAACTCTAACCATGTTATTCTTTTTCATTAAATCTTTTGCAGACTCCATATTAAATAGAGAAAAATAGTCGCAGGTTCTCTCAAAATTCCACAATCTGGACCCACCTGCTTCTCTAGGTTCTCTCTCATTGCACTCTTTAAAAAATTACTTCAAGTACACTGATTTCTTACTATTTCACATTTCCTTCCCCCCACCTCCCTCCCCCGACTATTCATTCTGCCTGAGACATCCTAACAAGCAAGCAATTTTTTTTAAACTCAAATCAAGATTTGTCTCTATCATGCCTTTGCTAAAGCGAAAGGTGACCATCCTTCTATACACTGTATGTGCCCATCTGAGCACTGTCTATATCTATAACCATTTAGTGCACATTTTTGTCAATACATCTTCTACTAAAACATCAGGAATGATTGTTCAGTCACTAAGTCGTGTCTGGCTCTTTGGGACCCCATGAACTGCAACATTCCAAGCTTTCCTGTCCTTCACTATCTCCTAGAGCTTGCTCAAATTCATGTCCATTGAGTCAGTGGTGCCATCCAACCATCTCATCCTCTATCACCCCCTTCTCCTCTTGCCCTCAGGCTTTCCCAGTATCAGGGTCTTTTCCAACGAGTAGGCTCTTTGCATCAGGGGGCCAAAATATTGCACAGTGAGTGGGTCTGGTAGAAAGGAGAAAAAAAAGATTAATAGAAAGATTAATAGATTAATAAAAATATTAATTTCTAGAATTAATAGAAGGGGAGATATTTAAAAGTACATACTTTCAAAAAATAATTATATTTTTGAGAATTCAACACTATAGATGTTACGTGTATGCACAGGTACATGTAGTAAAATGTTAATTGTCTTAAGGGAACCAATCAATGAGTGACAACCTAGATGATCATCAACAGAAGACTGGTTAAGTGAATTTTGATACAGCCAAACAATGTAATACTTTTCAGAGACTAATAGAATTTGGTTCATTTGCATATATGATATAAAAAAGTTGAAGACAATATACAAAATCATAGTGAAAATCACTGCATATAATATGTTCTTATTTCAATTAGAGGTAGGTGTATTAAATTCTTAGGAGTGACTTGACACATTGCCACAAACTTGGTGGCTTAAAACAACAGAAATGTATTGTCTCCTAATTTTAGGAGCCAGAAGTTTGAAATCAGTGTCGGCAGGGTGACATTTCATGCAAAGACTCTAGAGATTGGTTGCACATATCTTTCATCTTCTGGTCATTTCAGGCTTGCTTGTTTGTGGTGACATTACTCCTGTTTGCCTCTACTTTTACATCTCCTTTTGCTTTGCGTATCTCTCATAAAGATACTTACCAGATATGTAATCTAAATCTAAGGTATATAATCTAAATCTTACAGATTAGGTCTCAGCCAGACAACCTAGGACTATCTACTCAGAAATATTTAATTTAATTACATCAACTAAATTCTTTGTCCCAAACAAGCTAACACTCAAAAGTTTTTGAATTTAGAAGTGTCGATATATTTTGGTGGGCCACTATTTGACCCACTGCAGGCAGTTTCTTAGGGCTTCCCAGGTGGCAGTAGTGGTCAGGAACCCACATGCCAATGCAGGAGACATAGAAGTCATGGGTTCAACCCCTGGGTCAGAAAGATCCCCTGGAGGAGGGCATGGCAACCCACTCTAGTATTCTTGTCTAGATAATTCCAAGGACAGAGGCTCATGGGGTCGCAAAGAGTTGGGCATAATAAGCATAGCTGCAGCAGGCAATTTCTTGTATTCATTTAAATATTTATATTCTCTGGTGCCACAGATGGTAAAGAATCCGCCTGCAATGCAGGAGACCTGGGTTCAAGACTTAAGTTCAATCCCTGGGTTGGAAAGACCCACTGGAGAAGGGAATGTCTGCTTACCCACTCCAGTAGAATTCCATGGACAGAGGAACCTGTTGGGCTACAGTCCATGGAGTCACAAAGAGTCAGACAGAGCTAACACTTATATACTATCTAAAAGGATATGCAGAAATTACTGAAGTTTTGGCATTTTGTTTTTTTGTTTTACTTTGTGTTGCCGCTCCCCTGCCAAACTGGTGATTCAGCATGAGAAAGAAAATGCTTTTTTATGCATTAATTTGTTGTCTGAACTTTACTTTTTACCATAAATGTTACCATTTGCAATGAAATAAAATGTAATCTAAATCTTAAAATGGTTGCAAAGAGCACTTGATTTAAAACTGATTCATTTATTAAGGAATGAATTAAACTGTTTTAAAATTAATTAAGTTATTTAATTCAACTATTTAAAATTATTAATTCATTAATAATAACATGAAAATTTACTTTAAAAAACTCCTTGCTATGGTCTGAATGAATATTTGTCCCCCTCCATAATTTTTTAGTTTAAAGTTTGATTTATTTCAGGGTCTTGTCTTCTCCTTATCTGTATTTAAATGGTAATCAAATAAAGGTTACAGTGGTATAGGGAATCTCCTATCAAAAAGTGAATATACAAGTGTAGCACTGTTTTTAATTGACAACATTGCACTAATTGGCTCATTATGGTCCACAAGCTTATCTATGAACCAAAGCATGTAATACTCTGGCCAGTTTGGGCCATGTGCCCAGTGCTGTTGTGGCGGATAGAGAGGAAGTAGGAAGTAGGGTTACAGAATTAACTCCATCAGGTGAAGAAAACAAAAGAGTCTGAGCCAATTAAACTTAAAATAATAACACTATAGTTACACTAAATAAATTCATGACAGGTCCCTTACCAGGGTAAATGTCATACAGACCCCTTGACTTAAAAACTATAGTTAATATTATTTTCATCAATGAAATTAATATAGCAATGGGATAATATGTGAAAATAACAGTTAAAAAATGCTGAGACATAGAATCTTTGATTTTTGTTTTTATTTGACTGTAGCTAATTAAATTAGCAGCTTTCATTTTCACAGAGAACTGTTTAGTTTTTCCAGCCCTGAGTGACTTCACTTTCACTTTTCACTTTCATGTTTTGGAGAAGGAAATGGCAACCCACTCCAGTATCCTTGCCTGGAGAATTCCAGGGACAGAGGATCCTGGTGGGCTGCCATCTATGGGGTCACACAGAGTTGGATACGACTGAAGTGACTTTAGCAGTAGCAGCAGCAGCAGCTGCAGCAGCAGCAAGGACATCTAGGAATAGAAATGGAATATAAAAGAACAAAATTAAATGATCAGATTATAATACTGAAGTACCCCTTTAAGCACATACACTAGTGAACTAGTCAATTTCCCTTTGAAGTTTTCTGCCCACCCATCTTTCCCTCTGTTATCAGCGTTGCTAACATCCTTATTCAATTTCCACCAGCTGTTCTATGCATGTGTAATCATTTCATACCTTGGGGGTAAAGCTTGATCTTTTAACTGAAGGAATAATTATGATTTCAAGTAGCTCTCTTTATTCAGTTAGAATCCTCTGGGTTCAGTCTGGCTTCCATCCTTTGTATGTTTATTGGTACTAGAATATTGTTAGCTACAGAGAGATTTTGGATCTGATTTCTTCCCTCTTTCCTCACTTCTTCCACCCTTCAACATAGAGCTCTTTCTTTCCACATTAACTTAAGCATGTGACAAATACTGTGTAAGACACCGAAACTGCTTTTAATGTGACCTAATTTTTTGTTCCACATGAGCTGGAAAATTTGACTTCTAAAAAGTAAATTATGTCTTTGAAGTAATGCTGATCCAATTTCCTAAAACACTTGTAATTTTTTAGAATATTTATATTATATATAATATATATATGAAAGTGCAGCTAATTGAAGAAACAGATAAGAACTGTAGCTCTTGATTATTTTTCCATGAAAAATGCATAACTTCAGGGAAAAAGTACAGTTTTTGATTCTTGTAAACAACAGCAATCATAATAATTACTCCTGAGGAATAAATATTATACATTTAAATGTTTTTAATTATTTATATGGATTGTGTTATCAGTATTATAAAGTTCTTGGTAGATTTTTCATGTCAGCTCCACTGAGAGACATCCTTTAATAATTGTGACTCCTTTGAAATCTCTAAGTATACAGTTTTTCTAAAATTGTTTAAAATTAGTTATTCAGACTTGTTATTAGTGGAAAGAATGGCCAGGAGAGAGAAAGGAAAATTCTTCCTGCCTATTGGTATGATATGCTGAAATCAGTTGAGATATGGAAATTTTTTTTTAACTACACATGCTTCCTCTAACCCAGACACATGATAATGATTCAAAGCTCCTATGCCTTGAGAAATACTATCTCTTCCAGCCACTTTACTGCTAAAAAATATATATTTCATTTCTCAAATTTTTGACATGGTCAGAAGTTTGAGAACTCATTAAATCAGGAAAAAAGTGTTAAACTGTTTAACAATTAGTGAATAAAACAGTCTGATTATTTTTTTTTCTGTATTCACTACACATTTTCTTATGATATAGAGTAGCTTTCATTTAAACTTGGCATTCACCTTAAATCATGTACATGGATATTTTCATAAAAATATCTGGGAATAAATTATTTGTTAGAACGGTAAGCATCTTAAATTATCCTCTCATCAAAGTATGCCATAGTCATAAAATTATTTGTTTGCTCCAGACCAGTATCTACCACACTGTAAGTTCTGAGAGTCTTGGAATAGTGTGCATTTTGTGTTCCATCCTCAGCATAGTAAACACTGAAATTTTTAAATGAAATAAGACATTTTGAGGTGAAAGATAGATTTTCACAATTTATCTGGATATTGTTTACATCACAGAGTATAATAATAGGTGTATTATGCAGAAATTTTGGGAACTTTACCAAAAGGACAACTTAACCTAAATATATATTTTTAAAACAGAGCCCACAAGGAGATAATAACCCAATGGAAATAGTAAGAATAACATAACCAAAGATCAAATAACATTGATCATGCATAAAGTACATACAAAAGATCTTCAAAACATATACTAAGCCAATAATCTGGCACAAAAGCATAACAAAAAGATGTTTCCAGAAATATTTATCAGTATATGGCAGAAACATATTCTTTTCCTCAAATTTAAGTTATTTTTATAGAAATTAAACATGAAAGCCACAATACTTACCCAATAGAGTTAATTTGTCAATACTTTAACATAATGAAAGATCATTTCCACTTAAATGTATCAGAATATCTGAAAATATTTAATTAAATATTATCTTTTGTTATCACAGTTTTTCAAGCATGATGTCAGAAGCTTACTGCTAAGTCAAGGAAGAACTGTTTCTGTCATCAGAGTGGCAGTAAACAAGCAATACAAAATTACAGTTGTGTAAACAAGCTCGAAATGAATGAGTCACACACTGTTTTCCTTTCATTGGCCCCTTCCCCAGGTCAAATGACCCTTTAGACCACCTACTTCAATCTCACCACACACAGACACACAGCTCTTACGGTTTTCTTAGGTTTCCTGCTGGCCACGCCAACACACGAACTTGATTTTTTTATTTAAAATTACTGAAAAGTGAAAAATACAAGAACCAACTAACAGAAAGAAAGAAAGGAAAAATCCAGCACCTCATGTGTCCTTCTCCAAGATGCTGACCACCATTTACCTAACTCATGCAATGTTGCAAATTTAGTCTAAATCAATGGTAGGTGACTATAGAAAGAAACACCGACACTATACTGATTTTCAAAATGCTATTTCACTTTTCTTTGTAAATCAATAAAATTGGCTCATTCCCAATAAAATGCTGCAACATTGGTATCTATGATTGGTATTTTTTTAGCAATTTAGCACTTTAAACAAGACCACAGTTATATATAATCCTATGCATTCAACTCCGAAACTCATCTTTAGTGATGTTTTCTGAAAAGCTAACTGAATCTTTGAACTAAAAATGCTTGTTTTTTTTTTTTCATTGTACACTTTGTCTCCTACAGTCATTCTTTTCCCTTAAAATCTTTCTTCTCTTTTTACAAAGGGGAGTTGCTTATCATTTGCCTTAATTTGCACCTCTAACATTGAAGTTTAAACACAAAATGGAGCAATTTTACTTAAAGAACATGTATTTGGAAGCCCAATAAACATATACTTATTAGTACATTGTCTTGATTTAATAATGGATTTGTTAAATTTTATTAGACTATGAACTTTTTTCAAGCTCACTGTACCATTATCACATTTAATAAAGCATTTTGCTTAGAATCCACAGATCTGTGTTTTATGGAAGGTATTTTAAAATACCCCATATCTGTTTTATAGCTATGAAGTAATCTTGCTAAGTTTTTAAATTGGTGCTTTCAAAATGCATTTTATCCTTAGAGAATCAGCAACAATTAGTTTATTTTACAAAGCTCTTTGAGTACTCTAAAGGATTTCCTCCAAAAGCAGACAAAAACTAAAGGTGATAGTGAGTATATCCACATGTAAAGAAGAACATCAAAAGAAAAAAATCATAAAACAAAGATATCTCTAGACCAGAAGATGTTTCCTGTTTCCGATCTTAGATGTGTTAAAGTTTTACAGATCATTTTCCCCAAAATGTCTCTCATTTGGTCTTTTTCCAAATCATATTTTGGAAGAGAAATAATTCAGACTGTATTAACTACAAAAATCAGATAGTTTGCACTACTTGTCATTCTTTCAGTAAATTTACAAATAATAAACAGTTTCTGTGGCTACCACTGAGAAACTGTGGTTTTTAAAAGATTCATGAAAAGAAAATGTGTTACAAAATGTCACATGACAAATTAGAAAAAAATTAGTGTGCTAAAAGAGAGACAGTCTAAACCTCCAATTTGGGGTGTCACAAGAGTCCATTCTCTTTGTAAAGGAACCTGACAAGCATTTCCTCAGAGACATAACTAGACAGAAAAATGGATTTTAAACAAAGAAAAATAAAGTCAATTGGAAGCAGAATAGAGAAACCGAAGCTAGCCTAGTTGGGCCATTAAGTTTACGGAAAAAAAAAGAAAAACAAGAAGTATTAAGATAAATATATATATATATATATATAATATTTATATCCAAAGTAGAAAAGTTATTTAATAATAATGCCAATATTTGAGATTAATGTTTAGAGTATTCAATATTTCATTTCATGAAAGGAAAAAACAAGTATAAAAGGGAATTGATTGTTCAAAACCCTTTGAAGTTATCAGTTTTATTCCATTATAGAGGAACCTCAGAAACTAGTTTAATGAGAGAAAGGTATGGAGTTGTGCTTTGGGTCTTCTATAGATAGTCTTTACTAAATATATAGATTATCATTTATATGACAATACATGTCTACATGTTAATTTTCCATGTCAGCTACATGAGTTAATATGGAGACAT
>SJYC01144359.1:0-10795 GCA_006408675.1 Madoqua kirkii | reverse complement strand
AATATAAAATTTTATTTAAAATTGTGTTCACTTTCACAAGCAATTTAAGGAACATCATTTTGTTCTTTAGAAAATAGAAAGTATTAGTTGCTTAGAAATGTCCAACTCTTTGAGACCTCTTAGACAGTAGCCTGCCAAGTTCTTCTGTCCAAGGAATTCTCCAAGCAAGAATACTTGAGTGGGTTGTCATTCCCTTCTCCAGGGTATCTTCTTGACCCAGGGATTGAACCCAGGTCTCCTGCATTACACACAGATTCTTTGCCATCTGAGCCACCATTTTAAGCATTGAATTCTTAGAATTTTGATGTGCTACCGTAAGTATAAATAATTTAAATAGAAAAGATATCAATAGTTTGGTGTAAATACTAGAAATCATATTTGAAAAGAAAGTGTTATTATTTGCATTTTCATGACAAGACCTTCTCCTTAATTAGCCCTAATGACCTATCTGCTTCAAAGTGACTAAAATTATTAGAGTAGGGGTGCAAAGGAAGATAAAACACTAATATTCAGATTGTTGTTGTTTAGTCACTAAGGTGTGTCCAGCTCTTTGCGATCCTGTGAACTGTACCACACGAACTTTCCTGTCCTTCACCATCTCCCATTAGGCTCCTCTGCCCATGGGATTTCCCAGGCAAGAATATTAGAGTGGGTTTCCATTTCCTTCTCCAAGGGATCTTCCTGACCCAAGGATCAAACCTGGGTCTCCTATTTGGCAGACATATTCTTTACCAATGATCCATCTGGGAAGCAATACTCAGATTATGATATTACAAATTTGAATTGTCAAGAAAGTAACCTGATTTGAAAGCCAAGAATGACTGAGGAAGGAATGAGTTTTTAAATGTTTTTACCTCCCATTTTAACCATTCACGACTCAAACTCTGTGAACTAGATAACAGCAAGAAGCCCTAGGCTGATAGGAAGAAATCCTGGACATCACAGGGCAAATACCAGGAGAGGAAGCTGTCAGATTTCTGTCCTAATTTCTCCTCTTTGTTCTTCAGAAGTAGGTGTGGTCAATTAGTTGATAAGGAAGGTAAGACTGAGGAGGAGCTCTTGTCCAGCACTCCATTCGGGACACTTATCGACTCAAACTCTGTGAACTAGATAACAGCAAGAAGCCCTAGGCTGATAGGAAGAAATCCTGGACATCACAGGGCAAATACCAGGAGAGGAAGCTGTCAGATTTCTGTCCTAATTTCTCCTCTTTGTTCTTCAGAAGTAGGTGTGGTCAATTAGTTGATAAGGAAGGTAAGACTGAGGAGGAGCTCTTGTCCAGCACTCCATTCGGGACACTTAGAGAAGTCTAACTGATCAAAGCCTGTGCCTCCATGAGGTGGAGCAGGATGGTTACGGCAAGAAGAAAATGTGCCACCAACAAATAGAGTCTGGAATGATCTCTCAAGCTTCTTTTGATTCTTACGTGGCAAGAATGAGCTGTGATAGAGTGGAGTGACTTGACCAAAGATCCAGACATAAGAGGTGGCAGGAAGTCTGTGAAGCAACAAGGGCTGATTAAGTAGAGAACTGTTGATTGAGCAAAGAAAAATTGCACTTTGTGTTCATCAACCCCAGATGTCAGCAGCAAATGCCAACAGAAAATCCTTAAAAATGATCAAGCCAACCAAATACTACAGCAGACATGGAACATCCACTCTGCAGTGGTCTGAAAACCAGTAAATATATGATGGATCCAAAGACTCCTCTTTTCCCTTGTCTGTTCACAAAAGTCCCCAGTTGGCTCCATCCCCCAAAATCAGCCTAACACCATCTTTAAGACTATTAAGTGCATGGGAAGAGCGGAAACAAAAGAGCCAAGCAGTTATTTTCCAGCAACCAAGTATTTTCTTAAAAGATTGTTACAATTACTGGAGTGGATTAAGTTTGAAACCAACTTGGACTAAACATAGCTTTTTAATTCCAACTAATCATAAGGGAAGATGAAGACAGAACTGTTGTAGATAAAATAAAGCAAAGAAACTGTTTGTTATTGCTGTTGTTGTTGTTGTTCATCTGATCAAAATGTGAGCAGCAATGGCATGTCTGTAACATCAATTCCAGTGGATGAAAGAAAAAAGGAAAAAAAAATGTTGATGTTGCAAAGGTTAAAGATCAGTGAACTATTCTAAATTTGAAAGGAGAACTACAAGGTAAAAAATTTCAGTTTCCCTGGTGATACTGAACACTTTAAAGCATTTTACATAACCCAGTTACCACTGTACACTTAAGGCTAAGAAAGTTTAAGTGACATGCTTGGTCACAAGCTTTAAGGTATTGACTTTGATGGTCTTCTTATAAACTGTTCTGCTAGGATATTATGTGGTACCAATCAATAAGTTTATATTCATATTTGAATTGTTATATCATATTATTATTTAGGTAGATGTATAATTCAAGATCCAGGTTTAGTTATTTAAGGAATATTTTTACTTATGGAGTATTTTTCTGTAATAAAGTTTATGGTAGAATAGAGCATCTCTGTCTCTTACATGATTCAGAATAAGTAGATGAGTACAGACATGAGAAACTGTAATTGTTAGGAAAATAGGTCTATAATTATTTTAAGCCAAAAGGACTATAGTACTTTTATGAAAGTGAAAGTTGCTCAATCGTGTCTGACTCTTTGCAACCCCATGGATTATACAGTCCATGGAATTCTCCAGGCCAGAATACTGGAGTGGGTAGCCTTTCCCTTCTCCAGGGAATCTTACCAACCCAGGGATTGAACCCAGGTCTCCCACACTGCAGGCAGATCCTCTACCAGCTGATAAAATTTTTATAAAGTTATATAAAAACAAAAAATATAGTTTTCTCTCTCCAAAAGTTGAAACATAACTATCTTGGAAGAAGGATGAACAACATTTATCTGGAAGATCTTTAATTCACTAGACTATTAGGAAGATAACCCATAAGTGCACCAAAATTATAATAGTATAAATCTAATACCCAGTCTTCATGGTGGAAATGAATATAATGCCTATTGCCTTTCATATGTGTTAATAGAAGATTTCAGTTCAGTTCAGTTCAGTCGCCCAGTCGTGTCCAACTCTTTGTGACCCCATGAATTGCAGCACACCAGGCCTCCTCTATCCATCACCAACTCCCAGATTTAAGATCTCACAAAATAGTTCTTGAAATATTCATTTATTGAACCCTATCTCATCTTTAAAAGATTTCTTAAGTGGCCCTGCAAACACGTTTCTATTGTTAGGTTGTTGTGTTAATTGCTCGGCCATGTCTGACTCAGACCCCATGGACTGTAGCCCGCCAGGCTCCTCTGTCCATAGGATTTCCCAGGCAAGAATGCTGGAGTGGGTTGCCATTTCCTTCTCCAGGGAATGTTCCCTAGACAGTGATCAAACCCAGGTCTCCTGCATTGCAGGCAGATTCTTTACCATCTGAGCCATCAAGAAATAGTGGCTTATTGTTGGAGGGGGTCCCTATTTTACAGTATAATTTATTTGTTATTATTATTGACTGCCTCATAATAAAATGTGTGTGTGCTGGTGTATGCACACACATAGCTTTAAAACAGTAGGCATCCAATAAAAGTATTTTATAATAATATAATAATAACTGTAGAAGCTATGATGACAGAGAGTGAGATGGTTGGATAGCATCACTGACTCAATGGACCTGAGTTTGAGCAAGCTCCAGGAGATGGTGAAGGACAGGGAAGACTGGCATGCTGCAGTCCATGGGGTTGCAGAGTCAGACATGACTGAGAGACTGAACAACAAACAGCTGGAATACATATGTTAAATTTATGGATGACGAAGAATCCCAGCAAATTTTAAACTGACTATAGCATTGAGAGCAATCTAGACATTTGTTGTTGTTGAGTCACTAAGTCATGTCTGACTCTTTTGCAACTCCATGCGTTAAAGCCCGCCAGGCTTCTCTGTCCATGAGATTTTTCAGGCAAGAATACTGGAGTGGGTTGCCATTTTCTCCTCCAGGGGGTCTTCCCAGTCCAGGAATCAAACCCAAGTCTTCTGCATCGGCAAACAGTTTCTTTATCACCCTGATCTGGGCGTAGGTCAATGTGACTGGGAAGAGTGAATAAATTCAGTTGAAAGAGTGCCTCCTGCAAATTTTCTACTAACTTTAATTGTATTGAATGTGTTACTACACTTCTTTACTGTCTGAGCCAGAAAGGAAGCCTGTATACTAGGCTACTGTTATTGAATTCTTTCAAATCTAAAAAGGTAAGCCACAAACTGAATTATTCAATTTGTTATTCAATTTTGAACAAGTCGTTCCATTTGTTCAAATATTCTGAATGTTCAGTTATTCTGAACCAAATGTTCAATTTGTCTTATAAAAAGTTACATACAAGGTTGGGATTTCTCAAAGCTAGGGATTTGGGAAATTTAGTCATCTGAAAACAAGTTGGAAGTATATTATGAAAGCTATGTTTTTTCAGAGGAAAAATATTTAGTAAAATAACTGGAATAAACAAAATAATATTAGGAAAAAACTTATTATCTATGCTAGAAACATAACGCATAGTTTGTTAGAAAAGGTTATTTTCCAATTCAGGTATACTTATTTATTCTCTAATTCTTTCATAAAAGTAAAGAGACCTGATTTCAGATGAAAGAGAATTTGTAATGAAATATTGTTTCTACTCTAATTTGAACTCTAATGTAATTAGAAAGTCAAGTGTAAAATGTTTTGAATTGATACTCTGGAAATTAAATTCAAGTTCTGATATCTTCACTGAGTGGCCTTGAGAAAATAACTTAGCCTTCTGTTTGTTCCAAAGTCAGCAAAACCAAGGTATTAGGTTATCACCAAAGTTGCTCCCCACATTGAATTTCTATAATTCTAGGGCATTCAAAGTCTGGTAAAATGGAGAGTTCTAGCTGAATTACTTAACAGTGAAATCAGCTGCATAAGAAAGAATTTCATGAAAGACAGTCTCTTAATCATTTTGCAGTTTGCTTATGGTAGAGGGTGTAGGTTAACAGTGAATCAGCACATTTCAATTTAATCTTCTCAGGCAAAAATTGGAGACAAAGTACCAATTTTTTTTTCCATTTTATTTATTGGAATTCCACCCAGAAGTACTTTGCAACCACACAACTCCATGGCCGTGCAGAGAGCAGCTGGTGATGGGAACAGCGAGGGGCTGTCGCCTAGTCCTTCAAGGAACAATCCGACACATTGCATATATGTTGAGTCTCACACTTTGCTGTGATTATACTCCACTTTAATATTTAAATGGAAAAAAAAAAAAACCTGAAACGATTTTTTTTCCCCCTCACATAGATACACACACATTCACATAACTGTGTATTCCATGATTTCAAATTCTGCTGGAGGAATAGAGCCATTTTGGTTAAAGATCGTAAATCTTTCCATTTACCATCATCATAAATAAGGTAAATATCATTCCAACAGATGAAAAAGAAAACAGAATTAAAGATATTTATGTTTATGTTATTATTATGACATCATGCAAGACATAGTTCAGTTCAGTTCAGTCGCTCAGTCATGTCCGACTCTTTGCAACCCCACGGATTATAGCACGCCAGGCTTCCCTGTCCATCACCAACTCATATGTCATCAAGACATCATAGTTTGGGTCTTTGAGAGAGGCTTCAGTCATTTATTGAGAATTTACATCAGCCTGTCCTCAGCCTTGGAAAGAGAGCAAGATAGCAATGGCCTCTGCTATCAAAAACTGCACTGAGACACACATATTAACAAAAAAGCAAATGACAGATCAGAAGAGTGATGAAAATGAAAGTGAAAGAAAGCTTGAACCAAATTGATATAAATGCTAAAGGAATTTAGAGTTTCACAAACTCAAAGCATCTAGGAAGCAATCTGACTTCAAGTGTGATTTGGTTCAAGGCTGAGGCCATGTGACCTGGAGTTGGGTTTTCTTATTCTATTTCTTGGCTCTGGTTTCGCAGATGTTTGTTCTGGCTTTTCCCTTCATTACTACAAGACAGTTGCCAAAAAATCCCAGTGGGTAAAAGAGTTTCTCCCCCTTCACTGTTAAAAAAATGTTTTCGAATTGGCTTTCAGTCTCCCAGATTTAAGTGTGCCCACTGGAATCAACCACTGTGGATCTGGTGAATTCCATACCAAACAAATGATTGAAAATGAAAGAAGAGTATCATTCCAAAAGAAATTTCTAGAATTGTTATACAGAAAAGATTAATGTCAAGTGACCAAGAAAAAAAAAAGCAAATGTCCCACTTGAAAAGCAAAATGATTAAGAGATAAGGCCCTAAATCAGGCTGTCTGGTTTTAAATCTTGGTTCAAATTTGGAAATATTTCATGTCTTTAAGTCATTTTGTATGAGTTGAATGATGATAATATAGTGTCAATAGCCTAACATCATGTGAAGACTTGATAACAATCTGTTAAAGAGCTAGCACAGGCATAGTATTTAGTATGCAGTTTATAAATGTCAACTAATTATTGATTTAGTTTTCTATTTTCCTTTTCTACAGCATGAACTCTGCTGTTGATCACCTTTGATGAAAGTTAAAGTCAACTATTGAATTTTAATTCCCTTACCATATTTCCTTATCTTAGAAACCCCTACTGTTTTGCAATCTCTTTCTTTTTAGGTTTTGAGGTTTTTCTTTTGTCCTGACTATATCAGGAGTATATTCCTAGACAGCTGATCTTTTTCCTTTTTTTTTTCCCTCATTCCACTGGAGGTGATGGGTTCAGTGTGCTCTATAAGGAATGTCCTTAAAGTGATTGTGATGTCTTGACATTCCATTGTGTCTGTACATTTTAAAATCAGCAATTATTGCAAAGGAAATCTGTATTGTTCATGACAACCTTATCCTTCCATCTCAGCCTTAGCCTGATTTCATTATGACTGCTGCCTAACCTTTCATAAAGGTTGTATCTGTTTAGGTTGTATTGGTTGCTGCTGCTGCCGCTTATGCAATGGTAAAAAGCAATCCCTAAATATTGATGGCTCTCTACAATATATATTTTTAAGCTCACATTACATAATTACTTGACTCTGTTTAGATCCACATAGTCTTCATGTTGGAAAACTGCTGAGTTTGCAGCAAAAGAAAGGTAAAGCAATGAAATATCTTTTAAAGTTTATTTTCGAAAGTGGCACCCATTAATTCTGCTCACATTCCTTTACTAAAATGAATCATATAGGTAAATCTGTCAATGGAGAAGGAATTTATAAACCTCCCATAAAGAAAACAATGAATGTTTGGACAAGAGTAAAAGAATGAAGTCTATCACAGAAAGCAACATTTTTCTCCTTTCTATTTTTTTTGAGACAATAATTTTCAAATTATGAGAATAATTTAGAGATTTTTTTCAATCTAAATGCCACAAATAATACTTCTTTTATTGTGTTTCAATTCATGCCTCAGTTGTTGATAGTTACTCAGTTGGTCACCTTAATTATTTGCTTGATGTGGTATCTTATGGTTGACTCAGTCCAGAGTATGCCCTTTTCTTTGTCACTCAGTGTCTCTTAAAGTATGGGATATAGATGCCTGAGGGTCCTCAGATCCCTTTATAAGATCAAAACAATTTTCATAATAATTCCAAGATACACATTGTATCACTGTGCTGACAACATTTGCTTTAATGGCATAAAGCAAAGATGGGTAAAAACTACTGAGTTTATGGTGGGCATTTTATTACCAACCATGGCACTTTATTTTCAATCAGTTTTTTCTATGTTCATGGGATGAGGTGACCTCCCACTCCACCATCGTGATCTCCTGGGGTAACTTGTTTTGGATCACACAATTGGTATCAAATTTCAGACCAGAAAGTTGTGTTCTGACACCAATTCAAAAACTAGTTCATTTCTAGCCCAGCATTATGCTTTCACAGAAATGATTTTCAGTACCATTCTCCCCACTATGCCAAGCTCCTCAAATATTTAGATTTTGATACCTCAGAGCAGTGATTCTGTCTGCCAAATGCTAACTTAGCTTTAGTCATGTTGACATCTTTGGACAAGAGGATCATCCAGCTATCTGTACTGGAATGCACTACTATTTTGTTATCATTTAAGAGAAAAGTATAAGAATAAACAAATGTGCTATAACTAGTGATTAAAATCATTGGCTCCTAAAATTAGTTCATTTGTGGTAAAGATGGAAGTCCCTTGCACTGTTCAGGCTGCAACATCCAAGAGTGCTCACTGTATTAAATACGTATTCTATCCATTCTTATGAAATTGAATTGACCAAAAATGAATTAAATTGAAGTGAAGTGATTATGAAGTTCACTGAATTCAACTGAATTAAAAAGTGAGGTGCTCACATTGTGATAACCTTATGAGGCCGCTAGGAGGAGGTGCAATTCAGAACATTACATTATTTCTGGGAAACCGCAATGACAACTTTTCTCCAACCCTGAGTTTTATTATTGTCGAAATTTAAACCAGTGTTATTCTTGGCATTCCAAAAGAAGGTGGGGATATGCAATCATCAAAAATCTTTATTTTACTAGATTAGGTAAAAAATAATGTACTGTTTATTTTGAATAAAAATAATGTCAGATTTGAGTCAGTGCAGTAGATTTATTGAGGGGGTGAGGAATAGTCTGGGAAAGACCTTGAGAATGTCCTGCTATCCAAGAGAGATAACTGTCTTTCTTTTTACAATATTCTCCAATGATGGGAAAAACCTATCCTGGTCTGAATTCCATATAAATAAAGAAACAAACAAACCCTGCCTGTTATTAATCTTAAAGTGATATATACAACACAGATGGTGGTAATGAAAGATGCAGTTGAATGCTTCTCTATAATTGAAAAGTTTTAAACTGTGTAATTGTTGTACTATTTCACCTCATCCCCTTCTGTCATTTTAATAATATATAGAAGACAAACAAAGAAATGTCTATAATAAACTACTATAAGAGTATACTTAATTTTCTCAAGCACAAATCTGATGAAAATGAAACTTTTATGATTCCGATTCTGCCTGTTCAGTTTTTCATGGAACCATTACATCAACAAAGCCAGCTGTTTTTAAGTTTCATTAGGAGCCAGTATAAAAAATAAAGTAAATATTAAGTCTGAGCCTAATTCTATTTTACAAATATTGTCGTTGATTTTTAAAATACTTTCCTTGATTTATCTTTTTAATTTAACTTCTGCTAGTTTGTAAAATAGTTTTATTCCTCATTTCATATGTCAAATAATGTTTCTCCCTGGAAATAAGATTCTTTGAACATCCCTTTCTACTTTACTCACCACGTCTGCTCTTCAAGGAATCCAAGACATTTCACAGAAGTATTATGGTAGAACTAAAGAGTGATTTTGCATAAATTACTCAAGTATTTTATAAACTTCTATGTAAATTTTCACTGCTTTCGTATGATCCTCGGAATTCAGATGGTTCAGATTTGGGTAAATGGAGATGTATGCTCTTACCAAATCAGATTTCAAAACATAAAGGGTGAGTAGACTTTCTCAAAAGTTAGTTTAAAATAAATGAAGAGAATGTGGAAGACATACACCCTTATTACAGATTTAAAATTCTGTACTTGGGAAAGTTAAGAAATATCCTCAAAGTCTCCCTCTTAGTGATGAGCAAAGCTAACATTCAAACAATTTTCTGTCTCCTTACTAATGACTTGTTTTGGCTTCTCTACTTTGCTCATTCCTCAGTGGTCTTTATAGTCTCCAAAGGTTATCTTAGCCCATTAGCTTTGATACTACCTGTCCACAAGCAGTAGCGGAGTCCCTTGTAGGTGGCAAATATAGCTCTCAAAGGCAAATGATTACATTTTTCTCAAAGCATCTTCTGAATTCTTCTTTTCCTAGCTCTGGTCTCTGAAGAACTACAAATTCCCTTTGCATATCACTCACTCATAAAATGAGTCATCCAGTGTAGCCCCTTAATTGGGAGTAGTTACTTCATCCTTATTTTTTTAACTGCCTTCAAACTCTTTGTTATTATAAAAATGACACAGGAAAAGAAAAAAAAAATTTAATATCTTCATTATTTTTTAGAAGGCTTACAGTTGAATTGATTTGATAAACACCTTGGAAAATTATTTTATTCTGAAAAATTGTTTGATAAGTTTGAAATTGGAATTAATTTATTTGCAGCTTGTGCCTGAAGAGAATTTAATCTTTTTGCATGCATATAAGCAAGCTCAGAGAAGGTGCAGCAACAATGGTGACTCATATAAACATACAGGAGTCCAAAAATGTAAAATTAGTTCATTCTGTATTATGCACACTGTCTTGATTAAAATCAGGCAAATCAAGAAATTATCAGTTAAAAAAAATACTTTCAAGGCACCTTAAATCATCAACAGTAATTTCTTGGAAGCTCTAAAATGTTCTAATTTCCTGAAAACTTCTTACTGTTTTCTATGAGCTCTGTTCTGCCAATCCTTTAAAAAAAATTTTTAAGCCACTAATTCCCTGTATCAAATACCCTCCTGCTTGAATTATCTAGAGTAATTTCTTTTTTCCTGAACAAATCCTCACTGATAAAAATCTGCTTTGCTGTTTGTAACTGAAACAATATACTGAATCACAACCTGACAAGTATATATTTAATATGTAATTACATAAGCATATTCTTTATAAATAAATAGAAAGTTGCAGTGGGTGGACACATGAAAAAAATAGAATAAATGGACTCACCAATTTATTTTGATCATTTTTCTTTTATAGGAAATCAGAAAGTATAATTCTCATGATTTTAATTTATAATATTTCAATTTTAATTATTTCAAAAAATCTGTGGATTGCTAAAATTCTGCATAACAATTACATTCAAGTAAAAGAACAAAATTAGTTACCTGAAGTCA
>SJYC01144358.1:0-22978 GCA_006408675.1 Madoqua kirkii | reverse complement strand
TAAAGGCAGTACTACATACTCATTAATTTCTTTCTAAGTAGTATTATTTCCATGTGCTTATAAAATGAAATTACATAATTTCAGTGAAAAGCACATTTCCAACATCAAAGTCTAAGATCTGGAAAATTTTTATTTAAACTAGGTCATACTGGCTACTATAATTGAAATAGATTCATCTTAATTCCCATCCAAATATGATCCCAAGTGGAAATATTATCAAGTCTTTATTACTTTTCCATTCCTTTATCAAGTATATTCACTATATGCTTGGATTTTTCTTCTAAATATTTCTTAAGGTATTTTCATGATATCTATTAATTGACCTCGCTGCCAATAGCTTCTTTTTTATTTTCCTTGTATACCACAACCAGGGTAAATTTTCTAATCAAATTATATCACTTTATTTCTTAAAAAAAAAAATGACTTCTAGGGAAGAGTCAAAATTGTCAAGATTTCAGATTACAAGATTACCTCCTACATTCAACCAAGAAAGGCATGCAATATTCTCAACATGAAAGGAAATAACTGGGTTCTGATTGTATGATAGGAATTCCCACCTCCTTTGAGCACATACTACTAGCTTAGCTTGTATTGGTGAAATATTTATCCAGTGTAAATTTTACTGTCTCTAGTTGAGAGCATTTTCCTCTACCTCTTTAGTTATAGGGACACACTGAGGGAGACCCATTAAAGGTGACATCAGAGCATGTTGGAATCACATTTATGCCAGCCCTGCCTCAGAATTTGCCTGACTACATATTTTAATCAGTGTATGTACTCATGTGGGAAGAGAGATGGAGAACTGTATGCCATCTATGCAGACCCTCTAACCAGAGTGACCCAGAGCAAGGGAGATTAGCACTTGGCTGAAGATGACCACAGCATTTGAGAGTGATATGGTATATCTTCCCTATCACTTCAGGATAAGACATCAACCTGCAAGGTTTTACCATGAACAGATCTTTATAGGTATTTATTTAATAAATCTCCATTGTTGTCCATTTCTCTCTGTTTCCTCAGAAAGAAAAAAAAAGGAAAAGGACAATTTTTCCTGATCATAGCTCAGAAAGATCACCAAAGTTACTGAACTTTCTGAGAGGTGGAGAATATAATATATAAAATTAAATATCTGTCTATCATCTCTCTATCTATATCTAATTTCTCATAGGAATTCAAACAGAGAGCAAGGCAGTATTAGTCAAGATATTTCCCAAATAACAATAATTGTTTAGAATTAGTTCTTTTGTCCTGTCTATAGGGGGAGTATATTCCTAAACAGTTGGTCTTTTTTTTCTTTTCTAATTTCATTGGAGATGATGGGTTCAGTGTGTTATATAAGGAATGTCCTTAAAAGTGATTGTGATATCTTGAGCATTCCATTGTGTCTGTACATTTTAAAATCAGCAATTATTGCAAAGGAAATCTGTATTGTTCATGACAATTCCACTATTCTTTTCTAAAATAGCAGAGACTTTACTAAAAGCAAAGTTGTACACTCTGTATTTTTTATTTTTTATTATATTACCAGTAAAGGAACAAAACATGAGACAAGACTATTGTCTGATCCATCTGGTGCTATATTTCCTCCACAAGAGCCTTGTATAAAACACACAATATTTCTACTGCTAATGTTGTTTAGCTTTCGAAACAATTGCCTATCAAAGCATCCAGGTCCCATTGATAATGGAGCAAAGCCTTTCCTGCAATTGTGAGCCAGGAAATGCTGGCCCCTTGGCAAGTCTCATATGTCCTGTTGCTTACAATCTCCCTCCCTTCTTGCTGGAATGTGTTATTTTTAAGCAGCTAGACTAACAGGAAGAGAAAGTTGTTGCTTCTTTTCATGTGATGGAGCAAGCAGGGGGAAGGTTTCAAGGACTATGCGCTCAGTTGCTCAGTCATGCCCAACTCTTTGAGACTTAATGGACGGCAGCCACCAGGCTCCTCTGCCCATGGAACTTCCCAGGCAACACGGGAATGGGTTTTAAGGATTGGGTCTGACCAAATCTCAAAACCACTTACCAGGTACCAAGCCACTGCTGTAAGAAATCTCCAGTAGCAAACATGGTTTTGGATGGATAGTAAGTGTCCCATTTTATAACTCAGTACCTTCCAAAGGCTTCTAAGGACTGAAAAATAAATACACAAACTGCTATCAAAGGTGCATAGAAGTTCATTGTTCATACTTACTCTGATAAAAGAATGCTCAATTTGCAGAGATCTGCCCTGAAAATAATTAGCTTTAAAGAGAAAAAATCGAGAAATAAAGACACATTTTATTTCACCATTATTGAAAATTTAATCAATGGACATTTTACTGACCACGATTAAGAGAATTATATAATTTGAAAAAGAAACACATTCTCTTACATTTATTTCTGTAAAAAATAGAATTATAACTTCAATCATCATATCCACTTGCATAAAAATTAATCTATTGACTTACTAAATAATTAACTTGTATCCCCTAATAGTATTTCCTTTAAAAAAGCAAATCAGGTTTTTTTTAAAGACAAGGAAAAATAGCCAAGAACAAGATTGCTGGGAGAAATATCAATCACCTCAGATATGCAGATGACACCACCCTTATGGCAGAAAGTGAAGAGGAACTAAAAAGCATCTTGATGAAAGTGAAAGTGGAGAGTGAAAAAGTTGCCTTAAAGCTCAACATTCAGAAAATGAAGATCATGGCATCTGGTCCCATCACTTCATGGGAAATAGATGGGGAAACGGTGGAAACAGTGTCAGACTTTATTTTGGGGGGCTCCAAAATCACTGCAGATGGTGACTATAGCCACGAAATTGAAAGACTCTTACTTCTTGGAAGGAAAGTGATGACCAACCTAGATAGCATATTCAAAAGCAGAGACATTACTTTGCCAACTAAGGTCCATCTAGTCAAGGCTATGGTTTTTCCAGTAGTCATGTATGGATGTGAGAGTTGGACTGTAAAGAAGGCTGAGCGCCAAAGAATTGATGCTTTTAAACTGTGGTGTTGGAGAAGACTCTTGAGAGTCCCTTGGACTGCAAGGAGATCCAAACAGTCTCAGCCCTGGGATTTCTTTGGAAGGAATGATGCTAAAGCTGAAACTTCAGTACTTTGGCCACCTCATGCGAAGTGTTGACTCATTGGAAAAGACCCTGATGCTGGGAGGGATTGGGGGGCAGGAGGAGAAGGGGATGACAGAGAATGAGATGGCTGGATGGCATCACTGATGCAATAGGCTGAGTCTGAGTGAACTCTGGGAGTTGGTGATGGATAGGGAGGCCTGGTGTGCTGCGATTCATGGGATTGCAAAGAGTCAGACACAACTGAGCAACTCAACTGAACTAAACTGATGTTAAGCATAAAAAGCCTTTTTTTATTGTTCTGCTTGAAGAAAGCACTTCTTTGCTTTAGATTCTCTTCCTGCTATTCCTTCTCCCTAAAATATTCTCTTCTAAACTTAGCCAAGACCTCCTCCTAACCTTCCTTAACCAAACCTCTGCTCAAATGTGACCCTCTGATGGCTATATAAAATGGGACAGCCCACTATGACAAAGTTTCCATCTCTTTGCTTACTATATGTATATTTATATTTATAGTCCTTAACATCACTGCTATTTCTTTCTCCAAGAGATCTTCCCAACCCAGGGATCAAACTCAAGTCTCCTGCATCACAGGCAGATTCTTTACTGTCTGAGTCACCAGGGAAGCACAACACCATAGCTATACTCTAAATATTTATCTGTTAATTTTGATGCCTTTTGTTAACAATTTCTCCTTTTAAGAATGCAAGCCATGTGCAAGCAGAGACTTTATTTTGTTCACTGTAATGTCCTAAGCACCTAGGAGAGAGTGGGGTCAAAGCAGGTGGTAGACTCACAGTAATCAAATGTGGAAATGTCAGTAAGTTCATTTCTAGACACTTCTTTATCAAATTCTACAGTATACAGTTGGTTCCAGCTATCATTCCTCCTGTATATCAAAGAGTTCAAATAATTAGAGACTATATTATAGAATACTATAGTCTAATTTGTTGTGATCCACACAGTCAAAGGCTTTGGCATAGTCAATAAAGCAAAAGTAGATTTTTTTCTGGAACTTCCTTGCTTTTTCAATGATCTAACCAATGTTAGCAATTTGATCCCTGATTCTTCTGCCTTCTCTAAATCCAGCTTGAACATCTGTAAGTTCAGAGTTCATGTACTGTTGAAGCATGGCTTGAAGAATTTTGAGCATTACTTTACTAGAGTGTGAGATGAGTGCAACTGTGTGGTAGTTTGAACATTCTTTGGTACTGGAATGAAAACTGACCTTTTCCAGTCCTGTGGCCACTGCTGAGGTTCCAAATTTGCTGGCATATTGAGTGCAGCACATTCACAGCATCATCTTCCAGATTTGAAATAGTTCAACTGGAATTCCATCACTTCACTAGCTTTTTTCTTAGTGATGCTTCCTGAGGCCCACTTGAATTCACATTCCAAGATGTCTGGCTCTAGATGAGTGATCACATCATCATGATTATCTGGGTCATGAAAATCATTTTTTGTATAGTTCTTTTATGTATTCCTGCCACCTCTTAATATCTTCTGCTTCTGTTAGGTCCATACCATTTCTGTCCTTTCTCTACGTTCTTCAGTTTAAGTCTGAATTTCACAATAAGGAGTTCATGATTGAGCCACAGTCAGCTTCCAGTCTTGTTTTTGCTGACTCTATAGAGCTTCTCCATCTTTGGCTTCAAAGAATATAATCAATCTGATATTGGAATTGGCCATCTGGTGATGTCCATCTGTAGAGTCTTCTCTTCTGTTTTTGGAAGAAAGTATTTCCTATGACCAGTGCATTCTGTTGGCAAAACTCTATTAGCCCTGCTTCATTCTGTACTCCAAGATGTGGACCAAAACAAACTGTGGAAATTTCTTCAAGAGATGAAAACACCAGACCACCTGACCTGTCTCTTGAGAAATCTGTATGTAAGTCAGGAAGCAACAGTTAGAACTGGACATGGAATAACAGACTGGTTCCAAATAGGGAAAGGAATACATCAAGGCTGTATATTGTCACCCTGCTTATTTAACTTATATGCAAAGTACATCATGAGAAATGCTGGGCTGGATGAAGCACAAGCTGAAATCAAGATTTCTGGGAGAAATATAAATAACCTCAGATATGCAGATGATATCAGCCTTATGGCAGAAGGTGAAGAAGAACTAAAGATTCTCTTGGGGAAAGTGAAAGAGGAGGGTAAAAATGTTGGCTTAAAACTCAACATTCAGAAAATGAAGATCATAGCCTCCGGTCCCATAACTTCATGGGAAATAGATGGGGAAACAGTGGAAACAGTGTCAGACTTTATTTTGGGGGGCTCCCAAATCACTGCAGATGGTGACTGCAGCCATGAAATTAAAAGACCCTTAGTCCTTGGAAGAAAAGTTATGACCAACCTAGACAGCATATTAAAAAGCAGAGGCATTACTTTGCCATCAAAAGTCAATCTAATTAAAGCTATGGCTTTTCCAGTAGTTATGTATGGGTATGAGAGTTGGACTATAAAGAAAGCTGAGCACCAAAGAATTAATGCTGTTGAACTGTGGTGTTGGAGAAGACTCTTGAGAGTCTCTTGGACTTCAAGGAGATCTTACCAATCTATCCTAAATGAAATCAGCTCTGAATATTCATGGAAGGACTGATGCTGAAGCTGAAACTCCAATACTTTGGCTCCCTGATGCGAAGAAGTGACTCATTTGAAAAGATCCTGAGGCTGGGAAGGATTGAAGGTGGGAGAAGCAGATGACAGAGGATGAGATGGTTGGATGGCATCACTGACTCTATAGACAGGAGTTTGAGAAAACTCTGGGAGCTGGTGATGGACAGTGAGGCCTGGCGTGCTGCAGTCCATGTCGTCACAAAAAGTCGGATGTGATTGAGTGACTAAACTGAACTGATAGTCTAATTTATATCAAAATATCACCTGGATATTATATACCCAAAAAGTCACATGGAAATATGCGTGTACATGCACCCATCAGGGCATAGAATGCTACAAAAAGAGTTGGGATATAATTAATCTATCGTTATTATTCTTGCCTTCATCCATCCTTTATTTTCCCAGATAATTTAACATTAAATCATTGTGAGTAGATTATGCAACTATATGCATACCAAGGTACCTTTTAGTCTCACCAACTTTACTCATAGAGTATCCATAGTCCCTGGCTTGCTACTTAAAGCTTCCAGTATTTGTCCCATATTTGCAGACTTATTCACATCAGTTTTTCATTCACTCTTTGAGCAGTCAGTTATAGGTACTAGTAGCTTGGGATTTTACTGACATCTAGAACATTTCTCATATTTCTCTGTTCAGCAGCTCTTAACACTTTCTAATGCTTTAATCTTAAAAAATAAAGTGAAAGAAAGAGATGTAGATATTATAATGAATAAGACACATAAAGAAGTGTTGAAGAGACACTATTTTATTAGAATTGTATTCCTGCCTAAGTTTTAAACCCTCAGTCAACATTTTGCTTATTTATCTTGCCTACCCACAAGACAGGTAGTACATTGGTTGGTTCCATTCTCTCTTTCTTCATGTAAGGCAGAAATTAATATTTAGTATGAATCAGCAGAGAAAACATTGAGCTTATTTTTATTCTATCTTTACCATCAGAAAATCTGCTTTTCATTAGACACTTAGATGACTCAGAGGCTCCCCCAAAGCAGTCATTGACATTGGTTTACTCTACTTTCTGTCCATCCTTTCACTTCCATTCCTAAATGACTTATCACAATTTATAGCAGGGAGAAAACTTGTAATAATGAGTTAAACTTATTCACTTTTTTTAGGAACCTCCATATCTGAGTTTTACCTTGATAGGACTGAATCTCTAGGGCCCAGGACTGTCATAGATCACATGGCAATCCAGCCTTTCCAGGTTGGCATTACAGACATGTTATTATTGTACAGGTCAAGTGCCTGCAGCACCCTCAAGACTGCATTTAGCCTTAACCTAGAGTAAAGTCACAGGCCCACACCTACATCAGATCTCTGTACAAGAAGTCAGCTTCAACTGAGACCTGGCCAAAAATAAACAAATATTCATGTATCACAGATTCATTGACTCTGCATGTTAAAATGTCCATCAGTGTTCTCTAGGAACTTCCCTGTACCTCAGATGGTAAAGAATCCTCCTGCAATGTAGGAAACCTGGGCTCGATCTTCCTGAGTCAGGAAGATCCCCTGGAGAAGGAAACGGCAACCCACTCCAGTTCCTTCCTGGAGAATCCCATGTTCAGAGGATCCTAGTGGGCTACAGTCCATGGGGTTGCACAGAGTTGGACACGACTGATGTGACTTAGCAGCAGCAGCAGCTACCACATTATTGATCATGATAGTTTGGAAAATTTATAACCATTGTATAATTTATACAAATTATAAATTACCATTTATAATTTAGCTTAATTCCTGCCTTTCCCATTTTTATCACAAGCTCCATGAAGGCATGAAATCATACCAACCATGGTCACGTCTATGGCTCAAAATACCGGTTGCGATGCCTGATATTACTGAAGACTGAAATATTTGATGACTGAATGAACAAAAATCAATCAATCAATCAATTGAACAATCACTGAGCAATTATTTTGGCCAAGTCTGTGTTCCCCAAGCTGGTGTTTCAGTTCTATGAAGTCCATTCAAACTTCTTAGCTACCAAGAGAAAACTTGAGTAATGTCTCCTGGCAAATTATTATAATTCCTTTATTTACCTCCATTTAAAAGTGCTTTCTTGTCTTAAAAAAAAAAAAGCATTCAGTAAACAGTTCTAATAATCATCTAATAAAAAATGTATCAAAAAAGCAAAGTGAAAAAGATAGAAAACCAAAGACTTTATAGAGAGAAAGAAAATCTAAAATGTCCTAAAGAGATTCTTCAAATCTTGAATCTAAGGAAGATCTAAGAGAACAAATATTTTATTGGGAGAGTAGCAGAAAGAATATTAGACTTAGTTATTTAAAATTATGCAGTTAACTAGTATCTTCCTGTCTGGAGGAAGGAAATAGACGGGTAAATGAACACTTTGTAAGTGTACTAAAGAATGAAACTAGAGAGTTGTGTGATTAGGAACTAGAATGATGATGGTCTGGTATCTATTTTTCACATGTCATGAGAAAGAAACATCCATTAGAATCCACACAGTGGGCAATAAGTAGCTCAGTAGGAATGTGGAGCTGGGGACTGAGGCTTAACAGAGCAACACTATGAAGTATGCGCAGGCCTGGCCAAGCAAATATGTCGTTAAAAATCACACAATGGCAGAGCTGATAAAAACACATCTGCTTTCTTTCCTTGTACACAAGACAATAAATGCCTCTAGTTAACTTCAAGTCTTACCCGTGGAAACTTGGATATGGCAGATGTAAAGTAAACTAAGACAAAAGGAAAGGAGGCAAATTTATTGGGGAAAAAAACATGCAGATTTAGAAAGCTCAGCATGTAGATAATTGAAAGCAGGGAAGGAAATTGTTTCTAGATAGTATTCTAATTCACATGGTTTAATTTTCTACTGTTAAAGTACAGCACAGCCCTGACCCTGAAACATTTGATTTAACAAGCAAAATGCTTTGGAGGAAAATGATGTATTATCATGATTCTCATCGGGAGTAAGGTTATTATCCCAGTTAGGCAGAATTTTCTGGGTATTAATTAGTTTTTAATTAATTAATTTTTATCATTAGGCTTTCTGAATTTTCTATATTTTACTCCTTAACTTAAACCCTTAAACGTTGTCTCATTGTGCACTTGTGAAGCCCTACAATGATCTGATTTGAGCCTCTGCCTCCCTGATCTCTTTTCCCATCACTCTTGGCACTTGATCCCTCTGCTTCTTCCTCCCTGACTTCTGAGCAGCCCGTAAACAAATCAAGAACTCAACACTCCCAGAAGAGGGCTCTTAAGCAGCCCCCCACCCCCAACCCCATTCTCTCTAACACGGGAACCCTTAACTTCTCCCTCACCATGGATTCTCTCTTTCACTCTGGCAGTCAAGTAAAGCCATTCCACATTCTAATTCACAGCACTGCGAGTGCAACAATTATACTGAAACACACTTTAAAAATATTTTTCAACTAAATGTTTTTATACGAATATATATGCTTTATTATAAATTTACCAAATAACAAGAGCTAACCTCACATTTAACAATAACATAATTTAAAACTACTGGTGAAAATAAAAACTACTGGTGAGTATAAATGTTTTTCCCAATGTCTGAACACTGATGTAAGTACAAGTATTTGTAAACTATTAAGAGTAACAGAATTGCAGTTGATATTAGGACTCTTCTGGAATCCTGATAAAAATTATGATTGAAGAAGTACTAATTTTCAGTTAGAGGTTAATGAGAATAGCATTTTAATTTTTTTTTTTTTCCTAAACCAAGTTCACGGACTACCTGAGTTCTAGGGGGAAATCTACATTAAAGACTCCTACATAATGATATATTATTTTCCCAAGTATCTGCTTTACTCATTTCTCCCTGGTGGCTCAGATGGTAAAGAATCTGCCTGCAATGAGGGAGACCAGAGTTTGATCCCTGGGTTGGGAAGACCCCTAGAAGAGGGCATGGCAACCCACTCCAGTATTCTTGCCTGGAGAATCCCATGGAGGCTGGCAAGCTACAGTCCATGGTGTCCCATTGAATTAGATATGATTGAGTGACTAACACACAGACACACAGGTTCTTCAGTTATCTGCTTGTGTCCCTCATAATGAAAATTTCCTTGAGAAACTCAGTGAAATAGCAATGGCCCCCTGCCCTGCTAATTTTTGCCTGTCCTCCTTACCTTATTTTATTTTTGTGCTAGTTGCTCATTTATGTCTGCTTCTGTGACCCGTGAACTGTAGCCAACCAGGTTCTTCTGTCCATGGAATTGTCCAACAAGAAATATTGCTGTGGGTAGCCATTCCCTTCTCCAGGGGGTCCTCCTGACCCTGGGATCGAACCCAGGTCTTCCACTTTGCAGTTATATTCTTTATCATCTGAGTTATCAGGGAAGCACATTTTATTTTTACTCACAGCATATATTCACCTGCTTTCTATTTGTTGTTTTGCAGCCCCTCAGTTGTGTCTGATGCTTTGTGACCCCATGGACTGCATCAGGACAGGATAACCAGTTCTTCACCATGACCAGGAGCTTGTACAAACTCATGTCCATTGAGTCAGTGATGCCATTCAACCATCTCATTCTCTGTTCTCCCCTTTTCCTCCCACCTTTAATCCTTCCCAGCACTGAGGTCTTTTCAAATGAGTCAGCTCTTTGCATCAGGTTGCTAAAGTATTGGAGCTTCAGCTTCAGCATCAGTCTTTCCAGTGAATATTCAGGACTGATTTCTTTTAGAATTAACTGATTTGCTCTCCTTGCAGTTCAAGGGACTCTCAAGAGTCTTCTCCAACACCACAGTTCAAAGCATCAATTCTTTGTCAGTCAGCTTTCTTTATAGTCCAATTCTCACATCCATACATGACTACTGGAAAAACAATTGCTTTGACTATATGGACTTTTGTCAGCAAAGTAATGTCTCTGCTTTTTAATATGCTGTCTAGGTTGGTCATTCTTTTTCCTCCAAGGAACAAGCATCTTTTAATTTCATGGCTACAGTCACTATCTGCAGTCATTTTGGAACTCTCCCTCCAAAAAAATGAAGTCTCTCACTGTTTGCATTGTTTCCCCATCTATTTGCCATGAAGTGGTAGGACTGGATGTTATGATCTTAATTTTTTGAATATTGATTTTAAGCCAACTGTTTCACTCTCCTCTTTCTCTTTCATCAAGGAGCTCTTTAGTTCTTCTTCTCTTTCTGCCATAAGTGTGGTGTCATCTGCATATCTGTGGTTATTGATATTTCTCCTGGAAATCTTGATTCCAGCTTGTGTTTCATCCAGCCCAGCATTTCACATGAGTACTCTGCATATAAGTTAAATAAGCAGAGTGACCATATACTACCTTGACATACTCCTTTCCCAATTTGGAACCAATCTGTTGTTCCATGTCCAGTTCTAACTGTTGCTTCTTGACCTGCATACAGGTTTCTCAGGAGGCAGGTGAGGTGGTATAGTGTTCCATTCTCTTTAAGAATGTTCCAGAGTTTTTCCTGATCCACACAGTCAAAGGTTTTACAGAAGTCAAAGGTTTTAAGAAGAGGTTTATCTGAAACTCTGTTGCTTTTTTTTTATGATCTAACGGATGTTGTCAATTTGGTCTCCAGTTCCTCTGCCTTTCTAAATCCAGCTTGGATATCTGGGAGTTCTCAGTTCACATATTGTTGAAGCCTAGCTTGAGAATTTTGAGTATTACTTTGCTAGCTTGTGAGATGAGTGCAATTATGCAGTAGTTTGAACATGCCCTGGTATTGCCCTTCTTTGGGACTGGAATGAAAACTGACCTTTTCCTGTTCTGTGGCTACTACTGAATTTTCCTAATTTGCTGATCTATTGAGTACAGCACCTTAACAGCATCATCCCTTAGGTTTTGAAATAGCTCAACTCAGAATTCCATCACCTCTGCTAGCTTTGTTTGTAGTGATGCTTCCTAAGGCCCACTTGACTTCACATTCCAGGATGTCTGAAACTAGGTGAGTAGTCACACCATCATGGCTATCTGGGTCATGAAGATCTTTCTTGTATAGTTCTTCTGTGTATTCTTGCCACCTCTTCTTAATATCTTCTGCTTCTGTTAGGTCCATACCATTTCTGTCCTTTATTGTGCCCATCTTTGCATGAAATATTCCCTTGGTATCTCTAATGTCCCTGAAGAGATCTCTAGTCTTTTCCATTCTGTTGTTTTCCTCTATTTCTTAGCATTGATCACTGAGGAAGGCTTTCTTATTTCTCCTTGCTGTTCTTTGCAACTCTGCATTCAAATGGGTATATCTTTCCTTTTCTCCTTTGCCTTTAGCTCCTCTTCTTTTCTCAGCTATTTGTAAAGTCTCCTCAGACAACCATTTTGCCTTTTTGCATTTCTTTTTCTTGGGATGATTTTGATTACTGCCCCTTGTACAATATGAAGAACCTCCACCCATAGTACTTCAGGCACTTTATCAGATCTAATCCTTTGTATCTTTTTGTCACTTCTACCATATAATCATAAAGCATTTGTATTAGGTCATACCTGAATGACCTAGTGGTTTTTCCTACTTTCTTCAATTTAAGTCTGAATTCAGCAATAAGGAGTTCATGATCTGATCTCTAGTCAGCTCACAGTCTTTATTTTGACTGACAGTTTAGAGTTCTCCATCTTTGGCTGCAAAGAATATAATCAATCTGATTTCCCTATTGACCATCTAGTGACGTTCCTGTGTGGAGTCTTCTCTTGTGTTGTAGGGAGAATGTTTTTGCTATGACCAGTGCATTCTCTTGGCAAAACTCTATTAGCCTTTGACCAGCTTCATTTTGTACTCCAAGGCCAATCTTGCCTGTAATTCCATGTATCTCTTGACTTCCTACTTTTGCATTCCAGTCCCCATGATGAAAAGGACATCTTTTTTTGGTGTTAGTTTTAGAAGGTTTGCAGGTCTTCAAAGAACCATTCAGCTTCAACTTCTTTAGCTTTAATGATTGTAGCATAGACTTGGATTATTTTGATATTGAATGGTTTGCCTTGGAATGAATAGAGATCATTCTGTCATTTTTGAGATTGCACCCAAGAACTGCATTTCAGATTCTTTTGTTGATTATGAGGGCTACTCCATTTCTTCTAAGGGATTCTTGCCCACAATAGTAGATATAATGGTCATCTGAATAAAATTCACCCATTCCTGTCCATTTTAGTTCACTGATGCTTATCAACCTAAAACATCAATGTTCACTCTTGCCATCTCCTATTTGACCACTTTCAATTTACCTCATTCATGGACCTAACATTCCAGGTTCCTATGCAGTATTGTTCTTTACAGCTTTGGACTTTACTTCCATCACCAGTCACATCCAAAATTTGGTGTTGTTTTGCTTTGACTCAGCCTCTTTAATCCTTCTGGAGCTATTTCTCTGCTTTTCTCCAGTAGCATATTGGGCACCTACTGACCTGGGGAGTTCATCTTTCAGTGTCATATCTTTTTACCTTTTCATACTGTTCATGGGATTTTCAAGGAAAGAATGCTGAAGTGGTTTGCCATTTCCTTCTCCAGTAAGCCTCATTTTGTTAGAACTCTTTATGATGACCTGTCTGTCTTAGGTATCCCTCCACGGCATGGCTCAGAGTTTCATTGAGTTAGACAAGGCTGTGATCCTTGTGATCAGTGTGGTTAGTTTTCTGTGATTGTGGTTTTCATTCTGTCTGCCCTCTGATGGATAAAGATAAGGAGCTCATGGAAGCTTCCTGATGGGAGGGACTGACTATAGGGAAAACTGGGGCTTGTTCTGGTGGGTGAGGCCATGCTCCGTAAATCTTTAATCCAATTTTCTATTGATGGGTGGGGTTGTGTTCCATCCCTGTACTTTTGCCTGAACCCACACTCTGGTAGGAGTAATGGTGGTAATGGCAACTTCCTTCAAAAGAACTTATACAGCACTCCCAAGACTTTTGTAGTCAGTGCCCCTGACCTTGGAGGGGCTACTGGAGACCCACGCTTTCACCAGGGACTCTGGAACACTCACAGGCAAGTCTGACTCAGTCTCTTGCAGGGTTACTGATCCTTTCTCCTGGCCCCTGGTGTGCACAAGGTTTTGTCTGTGCCCTTCAAGAGTCTGTGTCCCCAATCCGATGGAAGTTCTGTAATCAAATCCCACTGGGCTTCAAAGTCAGATTCCCTGGAGGTTCTCAGTCCCTTTGCCAGATTCCCCTGGTTGGGGAATCTGTTGTGGACACTAGAACTTTTGCAACAGCACAAGAATTTCTTTTGTATAATTGTTTTCCTGTTTGTGGGTCATTGCTGACCTGTACCTCCACAGGAGACAGTTAAACCTCAAATGCAGGTCTGGCTCAATATCTTGTGGGGTCACTGCTCCTTTCCCCAGGTCCTGCTGTGCATAAGATTTTGTTTGTGCCCTCAGATGATCTCTTGTGGGTGTGAGGCTTGATTCTAAATGTGATTGTGTCCCTACTGCCTTCTTGCTGGGGCTTCTCCTTTGACCTTGTATGTGGGACATCTTTTTTTGGTGGGATTCAATATTCTCCTGTCAGCAGCTAGTTACAATTTTGGTGTTCTTGTGGGAGAAGAACACCATCTTCTGCCATCTTAGATATCTTTCTCATTTTTATTTACTGTCTACTTGCTCATTTTTAAAATGTTCTGTCTCTCAATTGGTATTTGCTATGGAGATTAGGGTATTTCTTTCTGTTTTAATCACTGCCATCTTCTCAGCTCTTAGTAGAGTGCCTGGCACAGATTGAGCCTTCAGTGGATAGTTGCTGAATGCACTGGATGAATGCATCATCTTTGAACAGAGCCTATAAAATTCGTTTAAGATCTCACCTCTGATGGTTTTGCCAGTCTCATCTTGCCCTGCTGCCTTCCTGGCTTACTGTACCCCCGTCATTTGTGTCTTCTCTCTCTTCTGGAGGAACCAAGTGCTATCCTGCTTCAAATCGTTCATCCAAGCATCTCAAGCTCTCTGGAGTGGTCCCCTTGCTTCACTCTCCCACTCCACTTGGCCTGGTGAACTCTTATTCATCCTTCAAGTCTCAGAGTGCCTTACTTAACACTCTGCATGAGGCCATGTGGCAGATCTGATGGTCACATACACATCTCGCATTACAGTCTTTAGAAATGTAATTAAGTGATTATTTGCAAAATCTCTCATATAGCATCTGGTGCTCAAGCTCAACTGTGGCTCTCTGGAAGCAAGTTACTCGCTTTTAGAAGTGCCCAACTGACATTTTAAAACATAGAATGAATAAATCAAAGAAGTCACAGAGACTATCCTCTCTGACAAATCTTTCTAAATGTAAAACTTGGAACACTTTTATAAAGTTAGTTGGCCTAGCTTGAGCAACCATTGCCTGCACCTGTTATCTCTGAATTCAATTCTAATGAGATGGCAAAGACCACTCATAAATATTTATGAAGAAAATGAGTTTGGCACAAGCTGGCACTGGGCTGAAAACTCTGTGATGTTATTTCTCATTCAGTAGCTTTCCAGTATTGCAACCAACAGTTCCATCCAAAAGTGTTGCCAAAAACTCGATCTGCAGAAGGAGCTTTTTTCCCTCCTCAGCTTGATTATAAAGTCTGAACTTAGAAGAAACTCAACATTTTTATATAATTTTATCTCAGGGATAATAATAAGCCTCTTCATGCTATTCTATAATCACTAACTTTCAGTAAACAAAATACGATATAAAAGATATGCCTCATATAATGCAATCAATGTAAACAAAAGGAAAGACTTTCTCCCTTTTCTTTGTCCTGTTGTTTACAGTCATGGTTAGGACAGTGATGATGGATCTCAAGAGTGAAGAATATTCTGTGCAGATGCCTGAGTTGAAGAAATACTTGTAAAAAAAAGAAATCAGGCTAACAAAATCAGCAATGTGCAACTTCTAAATTTGATGTTATCTCTTCAGAAAATACCTTTAGGTTCTCTATCAAATCAATACAAACATTTCATCATATTTCTGGAATAATTTACTGCAATCTGTTCAGTTATAATTATATATTTGGGAATTTTTTTATGCCATGCTCTTCTATATTAATTGTTACAAATGTGCTTAGTTGTATCTGACTCTTTGCAACCCCATGGATTGTAGCCCATAAGGCTTCTCTGTCCATGGGATTCTCCAGGCAAGAATACTGGAGTGGGTTGCCATTTCCTCCTCCAGGGGATCGTCCCATTCCAGGAATCAAGCCCTCATCTTCTTGACCCAGGGATTAAACCCATTTCACCTGCCAATGCCAATTCTTTACCATTGAGCCACCTGGGAAGCCTAACAAACAAGTCACATCTGGGCTACAGGAGGGGAGGTAGCACAGTAATGAATAAATTCAAACAAAGCTGAAAGTAAGACCCTAGGACTTACTAGACGGACCTTTGTTGACCAAGTAATGTCTCTGCTTTTTAATATGCTGTCTAGGTTGGTCATAACTTTCCTTCCAAGGAGTAAGCGTCTTCTAATTTCATGGCTACAATCACCATCTGCATTTGGAGATGGTGATTTTGGAGCCCCCCAAAATAAAGTTTCTCACTGTTTCCATTGTTTCCCCATCTATTTCCCATGAAGTGATGGGACCGGATGCCATGATCTTAGTTTTCTGAATGTTGAGCCTTAAGCCAACATTTTAACTCTCCTCTTTCACTTTCATCAAGAGGCTCTTTAGTTCTTCACTTTCTACCATAAGGATGGTGTCATCTGCATATGAGGTTATTGATATTTCTCCCAGCAATCTTGATTCCAGCTTGTGCTTCCTCCAGCCCAGTGTTTCTCATGATGTACTCTGCATATAAGTTAAATAAGCAGGGTGACAATATACAGCCTTGGCTTACTCCTTTTCCTATTTGGAACCATTAAATGCTCTAAACTGTGGCAAAATAACTTAGGAGTATATAAATTAATTTTTCCCAATATAATTAATTTTATTTACAAGAGCAGACTTCTGTTTTACAAAACACATCTTTCAAAAGAGCTTCAAATCTGTCAAAAAATATTCTGTTTTATAAATATTAATATTTCTGCAACTTTCAAGAATTTGTTGTGTGTGTTTATTTCATTCCCCAGAGGGTCTTCCCAACCCAGGAATCGAACCCAGGTCTCCCACATTGCAGGGAATTCTTTACCAGCTGAGCCCCAAGGAGAGCCTGTTGAATTCCATGGATCACAGTAAAGTCAGGAAGGTATCCTGTTGTACTACAAGATGTCCAGGATTCGTGTGTTCATGGGTGTATACTCACATTTATAATTGCCACTGGTCATCATTTAGTGTCCTCTACAATGTGATCACTGAAGCAAGATTTAAGTTTGTCCTAAATACCTCTTTCTCTTTCCTTCTTTGTCTCTCTAAAACAGATTAACACCCACACACCAACATCCAAACACACATACATGTGGGGTTCACAAAGCAAGTTTTGAGGAAAAAAGTAAGACAAAATTTTTTATAACTTATCTGCACTGCACAATATAAATAACTAAGATCCATACTGGCAGGAAACAACTGGTAAGTGATTTCTTAGCATCATCATAGCAATTTTGAAAGCATTCTTTTGCTTTGCTTTTTATTAAAAATATTTGCTCATGAAATTTTTGGCCAGTCAAATAGTGAGTTTTGTACACTTCTGCCCATCTATATAAAATACATTTTTTGTTCTGCTGATGAGAAATCAATTGAAAAACAGCTCTTTAACAAAATTTACATTAAAAAAAATCAAACTCGTAATGGGTCTCATCAGCTTCAGTATACTCAGTTAATGTAAGTCATGTTCTATGAGGCAAATACCTTTTCTAAAGAATAGGAATATAAAACTTATGTGAGGTTGAGGAGAAGGATCTTCATATTAGAATAATAAGGGTTTCACATGAAGAGCAAGCAGTTCTGAAGAGCCAGTAACTAATGAAGAGACAGAGATCAAAAAGTCTTTGTGTGGCCACAGTGATCAACTCAGACAGGGAAAGAAAAGGTTCAGAAAGAATTGTGCATTTGAGCAAATGTTTAGAGAGAGGAGGTAATTTCTAGGTAGAAAAAAAAATCAGACAACAACAAAGCATTAAGAAACTAAGATCATAATATCTCCTTTCTTGTACCAAGATCACAGAATAACAGTCAAATATGTCAAAAAGGAGGGAGAGAGGGGAAAATATGTATATGTATACTTTTGACATGCCAGAATAGATGACATGTCATAGAATAGATAATGAAACATGAATATACATTAAATCAGCTGTGCATTTTTCAGGAGAAAAAAATAAACCACAGAACTATTTATTCTTCTATTATGTAAATAACAAAGCAACTTGATGAAGAAAGACACTTAAACTGGAATCATCTCCGAACACCTGTTATATTATGTGACCTGTTGCCACTGCTTGTGCTGGCGGCTGAGAGGTGAGGGCACAGATTGCCCAGGTGCTGTGCAGGGACCCCATGCCCCACTCTGATGCTGCTTTATGGAAGAGCACTCAGGTAGAGGGAAATAGCAGTGTGGTCAAAGCATGCAAGTAGGATGCTGTGGGTGTAGCTTCAAGTGTACCCCATAATACAATAATATAAGTGACAATAGGTGTTAGTTGCTCAGTCATGTCTGACTCTTTGCAACTCCATAGATTGTGGAACACCAGACTCCTCTGTCTGAGGAATTCTCCAGGCAAGAATACTGGAGTGAGTAGCCAGTCCTTTTTCCAAGGGATCTTCTCAACCCAGGAATCTAACCTAGGCCTCCTGCATTTCAGCAGGTTCTTTACCATCTGAGCCACGCTGGAAGCCCAATAAGCACAACATTATTTCTGACAAAGGCAATTTCACTGGAGTAGGTTTCTTCTTTCAGAATGGGGACAGGCAGGAAACAAGGGATTCAACTTTTTCTTTTGGCTGAGTTGTTTTCTAAGTAATCACCCTTAAGAAATTAGGACCTCAGGATTGTGTTTTCCTGAGTAGATTATTTATGCTAAGGTGAGACTCTGGAAAGTGGGAGGGATTTGGAGAATCCTTTTAAGGCATTCTTTAATTTTTAATTACTTTAAGGTGAACATCTCTCCCTGAAATCGTTAATAAAATCCACATTACGTGACATAAGCATTGTGGTTGGATTGTTGGTTTTCTAACAAAGTTAGTGTGGCCACATTGTGGAACAAGAGCTGAGAGTACTCGTGAAAGGGAAAGCAATTGTGGATTTTAACTGTATTTTGTAAATTATAAAGTATTACATTATTGATTGAAAGAAATTTTAGCTGCCAATTAAATAAGAGCATTTGAATGTAAAGCTTTTCCTAGGCATAGTATGAGAAATTGGGATTCTCAGGTGGCACAGTTGGTAAAGAATCTGCTGCTAATGCAGAAGACACAAAAGACTTTGGCCCTATCTCTGGGTTGGGAAGATCTTTTGGAGAAGAAAATGACAACCCACTCCAGTATCCTTGCCTGGAAAAATCACCTGATTGAAGGAGCCTAGAAGACTCCAGTCCATGAGGTCACAAAGAATCAGACAGAACTAAGTACACAACTCAAGTCTTCGTTGTCTACAATATGATGAAAGTGAAGTTGTTCAGTCATGTCCTACTCTTTGCAACCCCATGGACTATAGCCTACCAGGCTCTTCTATCCATGGGATTTTCAAGGCAAGAATACTGGAGTGGGTTTCCACTTCCTTCTTTAAGAATGTGATGATTAAAGTAAAAATAAAGAATTCTAATGATAAGAAAAATATGTAAAATACATAAAAGTGTTTTAAATATGTAAAACTGTTTAAAAAAAAATCTGTTTAGCTATGTATGCTGGCCAGGAAGCAACAGTTAGAACTGGACAGGGAACAACAGACTGGTTCCAAATAGGAAAAGGAGTAGTCAAGGCTGTATATTGTCACTCTGCTTATTTAACTTCTATGCAGAGTACATCATGAAAAATGCTGGACTGGAAGAAACACAGCTGGAATGAAGACTGCCGGGAGAAATATCAATAACCTCAGATATGCAGATGACACCGCCCTTACTCAGAAAGTGAAGAGGAACTAAAAAGCCTCTTGATAAAAGTGAAAGTGGAGAGTGGAAAAGTTGGCTTAAAGCTCAATAGATGGAGAAACAGTGGAAACAGTGTCAGACTTTATTTCTTTGGGCTCCAAAATCACTGCAGATGGTAACATCAGCCATGAAATTAAAAGATGCTTGCTCCTTGGAAGGAAAGTTATGACCAACCTAGATAGCATATTCAAAAGCAGAGATATTACTTTGCCGACTAAGGTCCGTCTAATCAAGGCTATGGTTTTTCCAGTAGTCATGTATGGCTGTGAGAGTTGGACTGTAAAGAAGGCTGAGCACCGAAGAATTGATGCTTTTGAACTGTGGTGTTGGAGAAGACTCTTGAGAGTCCCTTGGACTGCAAGGAGATCCAACCAGTCCATTCTAAAGGAGATCAACCCTGGGATTTCCTTGGAAGGAATGATGCTAAAGCTGAAGCTACAGTACTCTGGCCACCTCATGAGAAGAGTTGACTCATTGGAAAAGACTTTGATGCTGGGAGGGATTGGGGGCAGGAGGAGAAGAGGATGACCAAGGATGAGATGGCTGGATGGTATCACTGACTCGATGGACATGAGTTTGAGTGAACTCCAGGAGTTGGTGATGGGCAGGGAGGCCTGGCGTGCTGCGATTCCTGGGGTAGCAAAGAGTCGGACACGACTGAGTGACTGAACTGAACTGAACTAAACTTAGCTATTTTTTGGTGGAATGGAGATATTTCTTACTTTTTTTTTTTGCAAAGGTACTCTGACAATGCTACATGTGGACAACAAATCTTATTTAAAACATGTCCATATTTGTTTTGTATGGATTTGTATTAATTTCTTTTTGAGTACTTTTTATGTGCTTGTCACTCAATCCTGCAACTTTACACATCCGGGTAACTTGGATAGATGGCCTGCAGCCTCCAATCAAGGGCTTAACATGTATTATCTCATTTTATCCTCACTCACTTCCTGTGAGACAGGTTTTATTATCTGCATTTTAGAGGCGTGGAGTCCAAGTACAGAGTAAAGAAGCAGCCCCGTGGTCCCACCCAGATGAACCCGCTGATCAGGACCCAGCCTTAAGTAGTTGCCCTCTAGTCCTGGAGCTCCTTTCAACAGTGCTGCGTCAGGACCAGAAGGGAGCTATGGTGGGGGTGGAGGGGAGGGGGTGTGTGCACGCAAAAACACAACCAGCCTGGAAGATGAGAGGTGAAGCTGACTGGTGATGAGGCCCTAGGAAAGCGGCTCAATATTTCTGTGATTCAGATGCAGCGTCACTGTTCTGTCAAGGTTTTGTTTAAATTGTAAATGTAAAATAAAATTTCTCCCCTAAGAATGCTACCCAAACTAATTTTGGCCTACCAGCCCCTGTGCAGTAAAGGCCATCTACTGACACTAGGTTGTGGTGAAGGAAATTTGTGCGGGGAACCAATTTAGAACAGGCAGCTCATGCTCAGAAGACTCGAACTCCCTGATGGCTTTCAGAGAAGCAGCTTTATAGTGTGATGGAGGGCAACCAGATGCTTGATCAGCTGGTGGACAGTTCTCAGACTGGTTAGAATCAAGGTGCAGTTTCAAGCATCATCAGCCTTCTGTGTTCAGCCAGTCTCTGGCCTATGTTCTTGTGGTCAGCAGTTTTCATCTGGTGGGAGGGTCTGCTTCCTATAGAAACAACTTAAGGATGTGTGGCAGGCCTTTATCTATACCTTTCAGGGAACTGGGAGTTCAGTGATTCTGTTGTGTGTTGGATTTACGGTCTTAAGTGACACCAGTTTCTCAGCCTGACAGCTGTTCTTTGTTTCTGTTTCTTCACATTTCCCAATCATTAACTCTCGAGTCAGACTTTTGAGACTCAAGGGAGGCCTGGGAGATTAACGCAAATGCCTTTCACTTTAGAGAATACAGACACAGGGGATTATACATGGTTTGAGTACATCCTAGTTATTCCTCACACTACATAACTGGTACAGTTTCAGCCAAGATATATACAAATAGAAAAATTTTCATTTTAAATTATATTTTCATAGTTTACAATAGTAAGCTTGAATTACTGATTTTTCTGTTGTTTCTTACATATGTGTTTGTTTAATATTTGATCCTCTTTGTCAATTCCATGCTTGTTATGGCTAAACGGCCATCTTTTCTGAGAGAAATAGCTCTAGAAAGGTAATTCCTGAGTTTTTGTGTTTTTAAAAATAGATTTTTAAAATATGTGTTCTTTCTCTAATCTTCAAGGAGCTTTGCTGCTATCATTTCTATTCTCTTGCTTTTTTGTGTGTGTGGTCTCTATCAATTTGCTTTACATATTCATTTACTATATTGTAAAACAAGGTTATGTGTGCCAGCCAGTGGCTCAGATGGTAAAGCATCTGCCTGCAATGCAGGAGACCTGGTTTGATCCCAAGGTCGAGAAGATCCCCTGGAGAAGGAAATGGCAACCCGCTCTAGTATCCTTGCCTGGAAAATCCCATGGACTGAGGAGCCTGTCAGGCTATAGTCTGTGGGGTGGGAAAGAGTTGGACACGACTGAGCAACTAGCACACACAAAAGTAAGTTTAGACTTTTCTCTCTGCTTATACAGAAACTCCGTAATTCTCTCTTTATTCTGCCAGGTGCCCAGTGTAGCACTCAGCTCTGGGTTTTGGCTGCCTCCATTCCTTTCTACAGGGTTTACATTGGTTGCCAGCCCCCAGGACAGTCGTAACCTCAGAGCTGCCCTAGACTGATTCTCAGCTCTCAGTTTTCTCTCTCGTTCCCTAAGTAGGCTGGGAGAAGGAACTTCTTTTGCCTGATTGTTTGGGTAAGAGAAGATATATACCACAGGAAATCACATCTTTTTCTTTTTTTTTTTTTTTTTTTTTTTTTTTTTGTGGCTCTTAGCAAACTTCTTTTCTGAAGATTTTTTGGGATCTAATGTTTTCTGAGCCATGCTACTCAAGACCACAGAACAGTTTCTCTCATATATCAAATTAGGACCTCTTCTTTGAGCTTTACCAGTGACACTGGTGAGATATCATCTCTTGAACATTCTGACCCATATATCGAATTGTTTCTTCACATTAGCTCTTTAGGTGGCTTTTAGATAAATGTGTTCTACTTCCGGAACATGAACAAAATTTCATGACCTGTCCTTTGTTCATCCCATCCCACTTTATGTTATTTTTCTGTCCCATCATAACCCCGCGTTAATTTTTCTCACCTATTTTACATTTATTTTGTCCTGGAGATAATTTTGTGAAGTTCCAAAAAACTTTATAGAATACAATAATGTATATAAATTATATGTAACTAAAGAAATTCAACAAAGGATCTTCTGAGGAAAGCTTCTAGTTCAGTTCAGTTCAGTCGCTCTGACATC
>SJYC01144354.1:0-16742 GCA_006408675.1 Madoqua kirkii | reverse complement strand
GTGGGCAGATGGGTGGGTGGTAGGTAGAGGGAAGAGGGTGGTTGGATGGCCAGAGGGTGTGCATGTCTAATTCTTTCTCGGAGACTTCTTGATGTGCTTATTGTATCCAATGTGTCTAAATTACTAGAGCTGCAACTTCTAGATTCATATTAAAGTATCCATATTATGAATATTTTAATAATAATTACCCTGTTGATTGGCCTAGTTCATGGTTGGCACTTAAAAGCATCAGTTCCTTTCCTTCCACACTTAAAGTCGGCATCTGCGTCTGGAGCACAGAGCTGCTTATCTCTGCTCCTCGTGCTGCTGGGTGGTCTGCAGTCACAGATGGGCGGCGCCTCAAGGTTTATTCTCCCTGACCACACTGTGTTTCTGACAAGTGATGCTTTATAAGCACACAGCCTATATTCTAGCAGCTGAGCACTCCCAGCCTTGAGAGAAGAGATATCACAAAGGGCAACAGCAGCAGAGTTGTTTGCTTCCACTTCGACTCCCAGGCTCTTGCTGGCTCAGCCTGTTCTGTCGGAGGTGGTGGGGAGGCAGGCAGACCGTAAGCCCACCCAGAGAGGAGTGGCCATGGTAAGGGGCTCCCCGGGGCACAGGGAGAAACACCGAGGGAGAGGAGGAAATGTTCTCATGTTTGGGGGCTGCAGAAGACATGAGAAAGGGTGGTCTGCAATGATCAGAGGGCGGGGGCCCAGCCTTGCAGTGATAATTCCAAGCCTCTCCCTGGGAGGGAAGGAGGGCTGGGTGATGCTAGTTCCCATCACTCTGGGTTTGAACTTGGTGGCACGTTCTGCCTGGTCCAGTAGGGAGCCACCCAGTATCTCCAAAGGTGTCTGAGATGGTGGGGAGACTGATTGCCCACGACCAGGTGGTGCAGAGAGCTGGAGCGGCAGTGGCTCCATTGGTCACTCCTCATGAGGAGCAGGTCAGGAGTGGCCCTGAGCATCTGCGCAGTGGCCTTCCCAGCAGAGCCCATGGCGCTGAGGAGAGGAGGGCCTGACCCTGAGGTGGGGAAGCTTGGGCACCTGGGGAGGACGCATGCAGGTGGGGTGCGGCTCTGAGGCCTGGGGCCGCCCACCCTAATAGCAGGGACCAGAATGCAGAGGGAGAGGGGAGGAGTCTGTGTCAGGCGAGGGTTGGGCACACTGGGGAGGCCCTCCTGGGGGGTGGCCCCTTGAGTGCCCAGGCCTCCAGCGCTGGGATGAACAGCACTGGCAAACCCCCTGAGCCGGGCAGAGCTCCCTCCCCCAGGGCTCACCCTCCTGCTCCCAGGCCCACAGCCTGGCTCTCTGCTCTGGAGCAGACATCTTCTCTGTGATGAGTTCACCTTTGGGCATGCTTCCTGGCAGCAGGGTCTTTACAGCTTCAAGTCAGTGAGGAAGGGTTCCTTTTCCAGCCCCCTGCCTGACTTCTGGGTCCTCCACCCTCCACTTAGATTGGTCCAGCTAGAACATAGTCAGGATTTGGCAAAATCAGCCTCATACAAAGAAAGTAATTCTCTCTTGGAGCAAAACAGAAGGCACAGGACAACCTGGTGGAAAAAGAGTCATAAAACTTAAAAAAACGTTTAAAACGTGTCTCAGCCACAACAGAAGAGAACTGAAGCTTCACACAGATTCCAGGACATGGGAGGGGATGAGACACGACCCATGGACTCGTCGGGTCCCAGGCAGATGGGCTGTCAGAGCTCACTTCTCTGGGGGTTTCGAGCCAATGGTGCAGCTGCTCATGTCAAAGGCAGACTCAGTCTGGAGACCATCCCCATTTCTGTGGCCAGCAGAGCCCCAAGCAAGTCAGACCTGTGCCGCAGACATGCAGATCAAGTGATGTTTCTTTATAGGCTGACAAGCAACTGCTGGGAGCCAGCACGAGGACTCCCGCCTGTGGCAAAGGTCATGAAGTTAAGGGGTCCGACAGGAAAAGGCGAGTCCGGCCTTAAGGGAGCTTTGCTGGATTTTCTCGAGCATCTACCCCCCAAACCAGAGTCTGCCTGCTGTACTGCATTATGCTTTTCGCTTACGCTTCTGACATTAACAGGGGCTGTCCCCCACCACCTTCCTCTAAAAGGAATTAACTTAGAGCTCCAGTCAATAAGTCTCCTGGGCATAAAAAGGATGTCTAGGCTTAAACCCCTATGATAGCTTTCTAACTTACCTGACTGGTCTGTCTGGATTTTACAAATGCGCATGTTAATTGTTTACAAGCTCCCAACCTCAAGAGCCACTGAAAGCTTAAGAAATTCTAGGAAAAATCATTAGAATAAAACTGATTAAGGGTTTCACTGTTGAGCCAATACTTGCTGCCAAATTTTCATATTTTTCTTTGTTGATATAGTTGGTATACAGAAAAAACAAGTAGCAACATAGATCTTTGAGTTAAGTACCTTCTTTGTTATAACCCACTGTGCCTTTGTTCTGCAGGGATGTAACTTTACTTAGTACTTTAAAGGTGATGCAGATTAAAGAAAAACACTACAGGGAAAATGAGATTAACATTCATTAAGGAAGATAGTCATAAAATGTTAACAGGCCTTTTGGCCAGAAGATAATGCAAATCACCTGAGACCCTTTGTATACGGAAAGATTTGCAGAAAGAAAGCCTGGTCTTGATAAGGGTCAGGGCTGCTGACCCTGCATAACTTTGTATTATCCATTGATCTCTATGTACAACCAAAAGTATAAAAAGCTTTCCTGGAAAATAAAGACGGATCAGTTCCTGGAAAGACTGGTTTCCCCCGTGTGATCTTTTCTCATTCTCTTCTTTTCTGACTGAATTCTCATCTGGAATGTGGAAGCTCGCCATGTCTACTTACTTGCCCTGGCTTCTAAGACCCAAGCAAGAGGGAGCCCAAGGCGGGGCACCCTCCGCTATTCAAGCAGGTGCTGGTGGCCTACGTAAATGGTGCAAACCTCTTGTCTCGAGGTTTTATTGGTATTCCACATAAACCAAGTTGTTTAAAATCTTTTTCTCCACTAAGTTTCCTACTACTCTATTCTTTTCTAATCTCTCTTTATATTTCTAATTAAATAATTCTTTCCTAAGACACCGACTCCATCCCCCCTTCAAATTCCCTGGATTCACCAGGGCTGGACCCTGGCAAGCAACCTTCTAAAAGTTTGAATGTTTACTTTTTTCAGTCCTGTTTCCACTTCTATATCTTAATTCTGAATATCCTTCCTTTCCCTCCCTCCTCCCCCACTCCCACCTTAGGTTCATGGGGGTGTATCTCCTCTCTGACTGCACCACAGGTGCTGACCCTTGAGCTGGTCACGTGTTGGATGAAGCACTGTGGCCTCATCACGCCCAACTGCGGCAGGCAGGGGACATCATTGGCATTGGTGATACAGCCGGGGACCTGGGTTCAGCTGTGAGTCCACAGCCAGATGCCTCTGTTGACACAGGGCCCCTTAGAAACAACACTGGATGAACACTGGGCCTTTCTCTTCATGCCTGTTTCAGCTCTAACTTAAGAAGGCACATGCACTTTCCAGAGAAATGTTGGGAAATGTGGGAAAGAATGAAAAGGGGAGAAAACACCAGATGTATTGCAAACAGAATGCATTTTACAGCGAACACCTGTCCGACCCACTAAGAAGTGCCAGTTAGATCTCACCAGATGCCTGTCTTCACTTATCCACCCACTTGTCCTCCATCCATCCTAGGTCAATGCCTATTCACAGCGTTTCTCCTTCTGGAGCAGAGTTTACACACAGTGAGTGCTTGAGCACTCAGGGAGCTTTGACACATGCTACCCTGAACGGTGTGGGATGGACCCTGCAGAGACAGAGTTTCTGGGATCCCTCCAGGTCCCCTGCCATTTCCCTGATGCAGTCGTGGGTCCGACATATCTCCACCAAGGGTTGGCTTGCCTGTGGCCTCACAGGACAGGACGCATGCCAGGCTCACCTGTCGAGATTCACCTGTGTGGTGAGGACAGGAGGGACCTCTGTGAACACTCCCTGTTCTCCACCCCTCCTGCCTGTGGGCTCCTCTGCAGCAGGACGCCTGGCTGATGACTGTCTGCTTTGCCCCTTCTCTTCCTGAAAACGTCTGTTCCTATTGCCCCTGGGGGTCTGGGCTGCAGGGGTGGCACCTTCTTAGTTTTCTGGAGGTGCTGGGCACTTCCCCCTGGCTTGTCTTCGGTGTTCCGAGTGCACAGCACCCTCTCCCCACCGGCACCGTCAGCTGTGTAAATCCTGCCATTCTTCTTGTTGTGTGGCATTTACACGTGACTCCTTATGGCTGGTCTGCTGAGAATTTTTTCATGTGCTTATTTCCCAGCACTTGGCTTGGTATTTGTTCAAATGTTTTCATCGTTATTTTTCTGAGTGGTTTGTATTACTGAATTTTTGGTGTTGTTTATTCTAGGTGTCAGTCCTTTGTCAAATATGTTTTTGAGAATTATATATATCTGCAGTCAGAGCAGTGATTTGATGAGCAAAGATTTTAATTTTGATAAGGTCTAATTGTCAAAGCTATGATTTTTTCCAGTAGTCATGTATGGATGTGAGAGTTGGACCATAAAGAAAGATGAACGCCAAAAAACTGATGCTTTTGAACTGTGGTGTTGGAGAAGACTCTTGAGAATCCCTTGAAGAGCAAGGAGATCAAACCAGTCCATCCTAAAGGAAATCAGTCCTGAATATTCATTGGAACGACTGATGCTGAAGCTGAAGTTCCAATACTTTGGCCACCTCATGTGAAGAACTGACTCATTGGAAAAGATCCTGATGCCAGGAAAGATTGAAGGCAGGAGAAGGGGACGGCAGAGGGTGAGATGGCTGGATGGCATCACCGACTCAATGTACATGAGTTTAACTAAGCTCCGGGAGTTGGCGATGGACAGGGAAGTCTGGTGTGCTGCAGTCCAGGGGGTTGCAGAGTCGAACACGACCGACTGAACTGAGCTGAATCCACAGAAGTAATGTGAGTGTGTCCCTAATGCACGTTTACGTGGCTCATGTGTTCTTCCGGATTACTCTATGTGCCACGTGAAATGTGGTGACTGTGCCCCCCGCTGTGTAAGCCCACCACACACCCTGCTCTTTCGGTACAGGTGTTGCAGGCAGGATATTGTCACGAACTCAAAACTGCAGTAGCTTTTTCTCTGAGCATCACATGCAGTGGATACTTTCCTGCAAAACCAGGGGCTGCATCTCAATGTCCTGAACCCACACTGTGCAGCTCTGTCACCACAACAAGTTTGGTCAAAGGGGAAGAATGCTGTGATGCAGGGTCTTCAGCAGCCTGGAAATTCCTGGAGGTGGTGCTGTCTGGGCACCAATCGTCTGGTGTGGCTCCTGGCCCCACCATCGGGGAATCCAGCTAGATTGACAGGTCCCTCACTTCCAAACAGCCAAATATTTCCTCGAAGTGTTCTGAGCACCCCTGTAAGAGCATCTGGGCTGCTCACAGTCCATAGAATGTAAGAGTGGTCGGCTATACCTGTCTGCTTCCTGGCGGCAGGCAGCGTAATGACGACTGTTGAGTGGTTTTCAGTTTTTGTTGACGAACAGCCTCAGCCAACCCACTGAGAGAACAGTGCTGCCTGCATTTGTGGGCCCTTCGCTTTAATGCAGTTAGGTTTCCCTCCCCCTTCAGCCTCCAAGCAAAGCAGTGATTCTGCTGTTAAAAGTCTGACACTTTAATTGGAGTTTCGATTAGAACTTCAGGGTATGGAATTGTTACATGGCCCCAGGTTTCTGTAGGAATGATGGCTTCACATATAAGTCATATAAAATCTTCATAGTTTTACTGGAGAGCTTTACTGAAGCCTAGTATGAGGGTTTTGAGGGTTTGTCCAAGACTGAGGAACAAAGAATAATCTTCAGATCTCTGCCCACCCTGGTAAATAGGCATGAAAGTGAAAGAGGAAGTCCCAAGTCATGTCTGACTCTTTGCGTTTCCATGGACTGCAGTCTGTCCCACTCCATGGGATTCTCCAGGGCTGGGGTGCTTTTCCTTCTCCAGGGGATCTTCCCAACCAGAGGGTCGAATGCAGGTGTCCCACATTACAGGCGGATTCTTTACCAGCTGAGCCACCAGGGAAGCCCAAATAGGCAGGAGAGCGACCAAAGCCGAAAATATCACCTCCAGTGGCATTTCTCCTAAAAGCACTGCAGTGGGCCAATCAGCATCGCTAGATGGGAAGACCGGCAAGTGAAGGTCAAGGACTGGCATCAGGAGGGACCTGGGAGAGGCGCGTGAGCAGGGCTGGCTCGTTACAGGGCTGCACGCGCACCACAGCCACAGGCCTCTGCCTCTCGCGTCAGGACACTTCCTGACTGAGCCCGTGAGTGTTGGCGCTGCTGTGACCTGTGTGAAATCGATGCTCCATTTCCAAGTGTGGGTTAAAAACTGGTCACTGTGGGTTGGTAATGTCGTTTCCCAAATTAAGCTGCTGACCAACCGGAGGGTCACAGAGGAGGCATCCATCAGTGGGAAGAAGGCCAGCTCCATCCGCGGTGAGGAGATGAAAAGCGGCCTCGGGACAGTCTTCCCCACAGACTCTGCAGACACCAGGCTTGGGGGGACCCCGGGGGCCTCCTCGCCTCACCCAGGGCCAACTGGCCGCCCTTCTTCCTGTGGCTGCTCCCCGGCCCCGACGCCTGCCTGCCCCTCCTCCACCCCACCTCCACCCCGCCTACCTCTAATCCAGCCGCCCTAGCTCGTCCTTCCCTACTGGACCCTCCCGCCTGCTGAGACCCCAGGGCCGGGCCTTCACCCTGCACAGCTCTGGCTCGGGGATGCCAGGGGGGCCTGGTCCCCCACCCCGGGTGGCCCCCTCCACACCTGCGTCCCCTGCAGCGCTCCAGGCCGCCCTGACCCATCACTGTCTCACTGTCTTCCTCGGGAGCGGCTCATCTGCTCCTGTGTCTCCCGCTGGGGACCCCACATTACCCCTACGTGCCCAGCCCCTGCTCACACTCCTGCTGACTGTGACTCTGAAATCCGGGGATGGCTGCCCTATGACCTGCCACCCCCAGCTCCTTGGTGTCACCAAACCTCACGGCGAAATGGGCGAACCAGTGGGAGGTGCTCCTCACTTAATCACAGACACGCCTGCCTGATGGTGTGTAATGAGACCTCACACAAGTTCTGATGACAGTTGAGGGTGAAATGTATGTTCCGGAGCCACTTCTTGGCATGTTAACCGTTTTTTCCTCTTCCATCTGGGAGGTTTGCCTCTTTTGTGTCTCACTCACATGCTGGTTGACTTTTTCTCAGGTTCTCTCCAGATTCATCTCTGAGGGAGTGGCCTTTGCTGCCTGCTCTGGAAAGCTCCTCTGGCTTTATTCTTTGCCTCACTGAAGTCAGGGCTTGGCGTCCGGGTTGGAGTGGCCCTGTGGCCCTGTGGTCGCTCTGCCTGGGGTTTTCTGCCAATCAGGGCCTGTTTGGGCCACTGAGACAATCCTGGCTTGTTTCCACTCATCCGTCAGGTGCTGACATCTGTGTCACTCATATTTGGAGCTGCCCCATTGTGGGGTGCAGCCCACTCTGTCCCTGGGGTCTCATTCCTATTAGAATGTGTGAAGTTGGTTCAACTGTCCTCGCAAAGAGTCGATATGACTTAGCAACTGAGCAACAGCAGCAAGAGGAGGGGAGCCCAGCTCTCAGCTGGTGTGTTTTTAGCTCCATTTTGGAAAAAGAAAGACAAGATGGAAAGAAACATAGCTGTCACCCTGAGGAGTATGAAGGCAGCAATGGAGATTTTAAATGACAGAGAAGCTGGTGTCCACACTGGACGTACCACATGGCTGGCATTCAGAGGGAAGGTGCTGGAGACCATCACCCTCTTTGCAATTCAGCGACCCCACAGGCAGGTCAGACGAGGGCCTCTGCTTGCCACTCACTCTTGATGTCTGGGGTTAAGTCTGGGGTTACAGCTGCATTTGCCCACTCAGGTGGCTGTAACAATGTTATGGATGTAGTGCGAACAACAGACATTTACCGTCTCCCGTCCTGGAGGCTGGAACCGAAGACCCAGGTGTGGGCAGGACTGGTCCCCCGAGGCCTCTCCCCTCGGCCTGTGGATGGCCGTCTCCTGCCTGTGTCCTCGCTTGGCCACCCCGTGTGTGTGGGTCTCTATGTCCTGACCTCCTCTTCCCACAAGGACACCAGGTCTATTGGATCAGGACCCACCTGAATGGCCTCATTAAACTCAATCACCTGTTCAAAGACCTTGCTTCCAAAGGCAGGCCGGCTCAGAGGTGCCAGGGACAGGGCTTCCACACATGCGTCTGAGGCGCAGAATCTGGGCATCACGCCAGCCAGAGGCATTTCGGCCTGTGTGTGAAAGTGAGAGACTGCTACCCCCTACGGTTCTCGGGCTGAGCTCCCGGGGCAGAACCATGACCTGCCTGAGGACTGAAACACTTGCACCTACAGCTCCTGGGGAAGGACGTGGGTACGGAACACGAGTTGGGACCTGGCTTAGCGTGTGAATGGCACCCACAGGCCGAGCAGACCCGCTCCAAAGTGGCCGTGTCCTGGCTCCCTGCACTAAGCCACAGCTCCCAGAATGAAGCCTCTCCCAAGTTCCTGTTAGGGCATGTCTGCCAAGCGGAGGGTTTGTGATCCACGTGGTGATGGCCGGAGCTGGAGGCACAGTGCAGACTTTTGGGGACTGAGCACAGGCATGGGCGGGATGATGATAAGCTCAGATAGGTCTATGCACGGGTCAGTACACGAGTGTCCCTTCAGGCATCGATGCCTTGCTCCGAGTATCTTGGAGGTCCTTGGTGTTTATTTACTACGAACCAGTGGGAGCTGCTCCTCACTTAATCACAGACACGCCTGCCTGACGGTGTGTAACGAGACCTCACACAAGTTCTGATGACAGTTGAGGGTGAAATGTATGTTCCGGCGCCACTTCTTGGCATTTTAACCGTTTTTTCCTCTTTCATCTGGGAGGTTTGCCTCTTCTGTGTCTCACTCACGTGCTGGTTGACTTTTCCTCAGGTTCTCTCCAGATTCATCTCTGAGGGAGTGGCCTTTGCTGCCTGCTCTGGAAAGCTCCTCTGGCTTTATTCTTTGCCTCACTGAAGGTCAGGGCTTGGCGTCCGGGTTGGAGCGGCCCTGTGGCCCTGTGGTCGCTCTGCCTGGGGTTTTCTGCCAATCAGGGCCTGTTTGGGCCCCTGGGACGATCCTGCCTTGTTTCCATTCATCTGTCAGGTGCTGCTGCCTGTTGATTGGGGTTTATGAGCAATGACATCTGTGTTGCTCACAGTTGGAGCCGCCCCATCGTAGAGTGCAGCCCACTCTGTCCCTGGGGCCCCATTCCCATTTGAATGTGTGGACTTGGTTCAACTGTCCTCGCAAAGAGTCGATATGACTTAGCAACTGAACAACAGCAGCAAGAGGAGGGGAGCCCAGCTCTCAGCTGGTGTGTTTTTAGCTCCATTTTGGAAAGAGAAAGACAAGATGGAAAGAGCATAGCTGTCACCCTGAGGAGTATGAAGACAGCAATGGAGATTTTAAATGACAGAGAAGCTGGTGTCCACACTGGACGTACCACAAGGCTGGCATTCAGAGGGAAGGTGCTGGAGACCATCACCCTCTTTGCAATTCAGCGACCCCACAGGCAGGTGAGACGAGGGCCTCTGCTTGCCACTCATTCCTGACGTCTGGGGTTAAGTCTGGGGTTACAGCTGCATTTGCCCACTCAGGAAGCCATAACAGAGTCTTATGGATGTAGTGCGAACAACAGACATTTACCATCTCCCATCCTGGAGGCTGGAACCCAAGACCCAGGTGTGGGCAGGACCGGTCCCCCTGAGGCCTCTCCCCTCGGCCTGTGGACGACCACCTTCTGCCTGTGTCCTCGCTTGGCCACCCCGTGTGTGTGGCTCTCTATGTCCTGACCTCCTCTTCCCACAAGGACACCAGGTCTATTGGATCAGGACCCACCTGAATGGCCTCATTTAACTCAATTCTCTGTTCAAAGACCTTGCCGCCAAAGGCAGGCTCACTCAGAGGTGCTGGGGGCAGGGCTTCCACACACGCGTCTGAGGTCTGAGGCGCAGAATCTGGGCATCACGCCAGCCAGAGGCATTTCAGCCTTTGTGTGAAAGTGAGAGACTGCTACCCCCTACGATTCTGGGGCTGCGCTCCTGAGGAAGAACCATGACCTGCCTGAGGACTGAAACACTTGCACCTACAGCTCCTGGGGAAGGACGTGGGTTTGGAACACAAGCTGGGACCTGGCTTAGTGTGTGAATGGCACCCACAGGCCGAGCAGACCCTCTCCAAAGTGGCTGTGTCCTGGCGCCCTGCACTAAGCCAGGGCTCCCAGAATGAAGCCTCTCCCAAGTTCCTGTTAGGGCATGTCTGCCAAGCGGAGAGTTTGTGATCCACGTGATGACAGTTGGAGCCAGAGGCACGGTGCAGACTTGTTCTATCTCCTTGCTGCCACCGCTCCTGACCTTCAGCGTGAGAGAGCTCCTCCAGGCCCTCCTGAGCCTGTGCAGCCACCACCCCTCAGGTTGCTCCTCCCGGCCACCATCCCTGGCCTCGGGCTTGTGGTGGTTCCTCAGGGTCACTGCCCCTGACCTCAGGGTGTCTCCTCCCGGCCGCCACTGGGCTCGGACGCGGGGTAGCTCCTCTTGGCCGTCATGCGCCATCACAGCCTGGCACTCTAGGCTGCTACCCCTGACCTCAGACGTGGGGTAGCCCCTCCCTCCCACGCTTAGTGTGCCGGCGTGGCTCTCACAGCCGCCTGCGCTTAATAGAAACGCATACTGAAAATTACTAGAGAGGCTGAGAAGATGTCAAAACCACACCGGAAGTAGATTCCTGCAGTTGATGTTCAGTTTAGTTCTAAAATTTCTAGTTATCAAGGCAAAGACACATCATCTTCAAATGCAAATGCACTCATTTCTAAATTCATTGCACCAACTAAGCTTCGGCCTGATTCTCCTTGACCTCAGACGTGGGGTAGCCCCTCCCTCCCACGCTTAGTGTGCCGGCGTGGCTCTCACAGCCGCCTGCGCTTAATAGAAACGCATACTGAAAATTACTAGAGAGGCTGAGAAGATGTCAAAACCACACCGGAAGTAGATTCCTGCAGTTGATGTTCAGTTTAGTTCTAAAATTTCTAGTTATCAAGGCAAAGACACATCATCTTCAAATGCAAATGCACTCATTTCTAAATTCATTGCACCAACTAAGCTTCGGCCTGATTCTCCTAAAGACTGGGAAAGTGATCTTAATCCTTCTAGAAAGTATCAGAGCCACCATGCTCTCTGGTGTTTAACTTTTTCCAGGCAACGCATCTCTCTGCCCTCTGGCAGCCCTGACCTGAGCAGGCACACTGGTTCTTCAAGGGTGATTTTGTTTCTATTTGGTTTTGGTTATATTATGTTGGCCTGAAGCACTGAGCAGAAACCTGGGGACAGTTAAGCCACGTCCGTTAGGAAAGCTTTAGCTGAGTCGCCAATGCTCTTACTTGGGCTCTGAAAGAATGCAGAATATAGCACTATGTGGGAAAGGCTGAAGTCAGGATACTCAACAAGAATACTTGCAGGAATGGCTGGCAATTTTCTTTTTTTACTAAGAATGAGAATTCGTGGCCTCTGTTGCTGCATATTGTATGTTAATTATCACCTTTTTAAAAAAAGCTAAAAATGCCTGATTGTTAATGAAAGTAAAGAGACAAGACCCTTGGGTGTTTTTAATGGCTCTGAAGAACCTATAATCTGTTGATATGCTTACATTTTAAAGATCGAAACTTATAATGAAAGCAGATAAGAAAAGAGGCATACTCGTGTTTATCCAGTTAAATCAATTTCTCTTTTTTGTATTTAACTATCACAAGGGTCAAACCCTATGGTTTTCCCAGTAGTCATGTACAGATGTGAGAGCTGGCCCCTAAAGAAGGCTGAACACTGAAAATTGATGCTTTTGAACTGTGATGTTGGAGAAGACTCTTGAGAGTCCTTTGTACAGTAAGGAGATCAAATCAGTCAATCTTAAAAGAAATCAATCCTGAATATACATTGGAAGGACTGATGCTAAAGCTCCAATACTTTGGCCACTTGATGGGAAGAGCTGACTCATTGGGAAAAAACCCTGATGCTGTGAAAGACTGAAGGCAGGAGGAGAAGGGGACGATAGAGGAGGAGATGGTTGGATGGCATCACTAACTTAATGGACATTAACTTGAGCAAACTCTGGGAGATGGTGAAGGACAGGGAAGCCTAACATGCTGCAGTTCATGGGGCTGCAGAGTCAGACAGACTCAGCAAGTGATCAAGGGTCAGCAAATATGAATCCTGGTCTGAATCGAGTCCATCGATGTTTCTGTAAATAAGGTTTTATTGGCACTCAGCCATGCTTGTTGGCTGTCTCACCTGTGTTACTATGAGCTTCAAGGGCAGACCTAAGCTGCTGTGACCGAGACCACATGGACCTGGAGGAGAAGTTTACGCCTGGCCCTTTGCAAGAAACTGCATTGCCCCAGCTTCGTCATGTATCTTTCATAGCTAATCTAGAATTTTCCAGAACTTACCTTGACCTAATGCTGGGAATACAAAGGTGATGGAAAGCTCCTTATGGGCTCCCTCAGGCCCTGAGAGAGACACAGTCAGACCCCTCCCACGTGAGGCTGAGCGCAGTGGTGGTGAGTGTGAGGAGCAGAGGGACCTGGGTGGCACAGAGGGCTGGCAGGCTAGTGGGGGCTGGGCACACCTCTGCATAGTTGCAGGGTGAGCAGGTGTTCTCCAGAAGATGATAACAGGCTGGAGCAGGATGTCCCAGTGTCTCAGCTCTGGGGACAGGAGAGACCCTGGGACACTCGAGGATGGAAGGGGGAGCTGGAGCCTGGAGATAGCCTGAGCGCAAGGCAGGGCAGAGCTGGTAAAGGCTGGGGCTGAGTCCCGCGGAGCCCACTGATCATGGTGAGGATGTCATTCAGACCAAAAGGGAGTCATGGAAGGATTCTAGGTGCAGGCCTGATGTGACAAAGCGTCACTGTGAAGCGTTGCTCCTAGCTGCAGTGAGACGAGTGGATGGCAGTTCATGAGAGCTGATGTGGGTGGGTCATTTTCTACTGCAGCAGTCCAGGCAGGAGGACACCATACCCTGGACTATGAGCAGGCATGGAGCTGCAGGGGGGGTGACTCTTTCTACTCACCTCTCCCTCCATCCTTTCACCATCCACATACCCATCTACGCATCTGTGAACCCACCCACCAACCACCCTGTCTACCCATCCACCCACCCAGCTGTTCACACTTTCACCACCCACTCACCCACCTTCCTTCCATCCACCCACCCACCATCCTTCTACACTCATCCATCCATCCCTCTCCATCCACCCACCCACCCATCTATCCCCTAGTGCCAACCAGGCCCTCCCACATGAGCTGCCCACATCCACCCCACATGTCCCTGGCACCTCGGTGGAGGTGGAAGGGGCTGAGGAGATGGCAGAAACCCAGAGACTGGTGCTGGCTCATCACGGCCTGGGTGGTGTCTGGGGTCAGACTGGAGTGGCCAGAGCTCACGCCTCTGAGGTCTCTGTCTACCCATCCACCCACCCAGCTGTTCATACTTTCACCACCCACTCACCCACCTTCCTTCCATCCACCCACCCACCATCCTTCTACACTCATCCATCCATCCCTCTCCATCCACCCACCCACCCATCTATCCCCTAGTGCCAACCAGGCCCTCCCACATGAGCTGCCCACATCCACCCCACATGTCCCTGGCACCTCGGTGGAGGTGGAAGGGGCTGAGGAGATGGCAGAAACCCAGAGACTGGTGCTGGCTCATCACGGCCTGGGTGGTGTCTGGGGTCAGACTGGAGTGGCCAGAGCTCACGCCTCTGAGGTCAGCCTCTGCACAGTCCCCGTGGGCACATGTACTGCAGAAATACAGACCCAGGGCTGACCTCTTTGTCAGAGGCAGCAGGAAATAGGGTGTATCAGAACCAATAAGCTCTACTGTCTATTGTCTATCAATTATCTACTATCTGTCTAGAGACTGATTTATGTTAAGGAAATAGCCCACACAACTGTAGGGCTGGCAAGTAAGAAATCCGCAGGGAAGAACAGCAGCTGGAGACCCAGGGACAAGCTGATGCTGCAGCTGGAGTCAGGCTGAGGTTGAGTACAGACCTGTCTCTTATACACATCTAGATGTGTATAAGAGACAGGTGTGGGGGTGGGGGGGTCCCTCGGAGGGGCAGACTGGGCGCTGTCATTCTCCCAGGCTCTTGCTTCTCCTCTCGGCATTTCCCTATGTCACCTGTTTATGAATCTTGTCTCCCCAGACCCCCTCCCAGCCCCTCCGCACCCCAAGTCAAGCCCAGGCTGCTTCTCAGGGAGAGGGTGAGGCCACCGGTTACCACAGTCACAGTACCCGCACCTGACTGGCAACAAGATGACGTCATGACCTCTGACCCCTCAGCAGGAGGCCCTGGGCTGGAGGGACTTGGAGAGTGGGCGGTGGTCAGGCTAACTGCCCTGGAAGTGAGCCCGGGGCCCTGGAGGAAGGGGGAGCGGTGATCCCTGGCTCCCCTGAGCTGTAGACGCTCTCCTTGCCCACCTCCCGGTCATGCCCCCATACCCTCCCAGATAACGGGCTGGACCTGGGCCTGATCTACTTCCCCCGGCTCATGAGGCTCATCAGGGGCTCATCACAGCCCCCAAGAGCCAAGGTCAGCAGAGGGGGGACACAGTCCTGCCTTTTACTGGTGAGTACACGTCAAATGATCGATGATGATTAAGTGCTCACAACAAATGCCTGGAGGATCGAGCGGCTTTCTGTAGGGCGAGTCCGCCTGCTTCAGGGGAGGAAGGCCCATCCCCTTCTTCGTGCTGGTCCCACCTCTGTTTATAAGCTTTGCACCTCCTCCGGGCTCTGGCATCTGTCACCTCCACGCAAAACGATGCGGCTCGCTAATCCGCACCTAGTGTGCTAATTTGTGCAGTTGTGTTTTTTTTAGAGAATTGTCTGCTCAGGTTCTCTGCCCGTTTTCCACTGAGGACTTGTGTTTGCTTCACACTTGCACACATGATTATAAACACCTGCTTCAGGGGCAGCCTACGACACTGTATTTGATGGTGAAACTCTTTAAGCTTTATATTTCGAGTTGATAGTGACAGGAACACACATGCTGCCCTGCTGATCTTGTCACTCAAGGAGAACAGGATTTCTGGAGGCAATTAGCAAGTGGATACTGAGTATCTTAGTACATTCGAACTACTCTTGCATCCAAAAAGATTTGAGCCCGTTTTCGATAAAATGCTCCTGTAAACAACTACATGAAAATAGAAATGCATACTGAAAATTACTAGAGAGGGTGAGAAGATGCTGACATGAAAACCATGCCCGAAGCAGGTTCCTGCAGTTGACTTTCTAAGTTCTAAAAATTTTAGTTATCAAGGCAAAGACATATCATCTTCAAATGCAAGTGCATTCATTTCTAAATTTGTTGCACCAACTAAGCCTCAGCCCAATTCTCATAAAGACTGGGAAAGTGATCTTAATCCTTCTAGAAAGTATCAGAGCCACCATGCTCTCTGGTGTTTAACTTTTTCCAGGCAACGCAGCTCTCTGTGCCCTCTGGCAGCCCTGACCTGAGCAGGCACACTGGTTCTTCAATTGATTTTGTTTCTATTTGTTTTTGGTTATATTATGTTGGCTTGAAGCACTGAGCAGAAACCCGGGGACAAGCTACGTTCATTAAGAAAGATTTAGCTTAGTCACCAATATTCTTATTTGGGCTCTGAAAGAATGCAGAATACAGCACTATGTCGGAAAGGCTGAAGTCAGGATATTCTAACAGGAATATTTGCATGAATGGCTGGCACTTTTTTTTTTTTTTTTACTAAGAATGAGAATTCGTGGCCTCTGTTGTATGTTAATTATCACCTTTTTTTAACTAAAAATGCCTGATTGTTAATGAAAGTAAAGAGACAAGACCCTTGAGTGTTACTAATGGATCTGAAGAACGCATAATCTGCTGGTGTGCTTACATTTTAAAGATCAAAATTTATAAGAGGCATATTCGTGTTTATCCAATTAAATCATTTTCTCTTTTTTGTGTTTAACTATCACAGGGGTCAATGTTATGCCCAGAGTCCAAGTCCCCAAAACTGAGAGAATAAGACGTCCACGGCAATGCAGAAGCATGAAGGGGTTTTATTTCTAGCTCGAGCTAGGGCTCCTGCCACATCCAGTGCAGTGGAGTGGAACAAGCATGCTGAGCCCAGAATTACAGCAGTATTTATAGGTTTCTAATCTTTATTGGCTGCAGCGGTTTCCTGTTATTTACTAATTGGCTTTCATGCGTGTGGGCTTCCTTGAGGGATGTCTTTTGCGTCCTGATAGACTCAAACCAGGTTATGCGGAGTATGCTGATTAGACAAGTCCTGGCATCCACAGGGATGACCTCACTGGGCAATGACTGAGCTTTTCCCGTGAGGCCTACCTTAGTCCCTGAAGCCTATCATGGCGTTTCTGAGGTCCCAACAGTCAAACCCTATGGTTTTCCCAGTAGTCATGTACAGATGTGAGAGTTGGCCCCTAAAGAAGGCTGAACACTGAAAATTGATGCTTTTGAACTATGATGTTGGAGAAGACTCTTGAGAATCCCTTGAACAGCAAGGAAATCAAACCAGTCAATCCTAAAGGAAATCAATCCTGAATATACATTGGAAGAACTGATGCTAAAGCTCAATACTTTGGCCACTTGATGGGAAGAGCTGACTCATTGGAAAAAAAAAAAA
>SJYC01144349.1:0-18187 GCA_006408675.1 Madoqua kirkii | reverse complement strand
CATGGGAAATAGATGGGGAAACAGTGGAAACAGTGTCAGACTTCATTTTTGGGGGCTCCAAAATCACTGTAGATGGTGACTGCAGCCATGAAATTAAAAGACACTTAGTCCTTGGAAGAAAAGTTATGACCAACCTAGATTCAAAAGCAGAGACATTACTCTGCTGACTAAGGTCCATCTAATCAAGGCTATGGTTTTTCCTATGGTCATGTATGGATGTGAGAGTTGGACTGTGAAGAAGGCTGAGTGCCGAAGAATTGATGCTTTTGAACTGTGGTGTTGGAGAAGACTCTTGAGAGTCCCCTGGACTGGAAGGAGATCCAACCAGTCCATTCTGAAGGAGATCAGCCCTGGGATTTCTTTGGAAGGAATGATGCTGAAGCTGAAACTCCAGTACTTTGGCCACCTCATGCGAAGAGTTGACTCATTGGAAAAGACTCTGATGCTGGGAGGGATCAGGTGCAGGAGGAGAAGGGGACGACCAAGGATGAGATGGCTGGCTGGCATCACTGACTCGATGAATGTGAGTCTGAGTGAACTCCGGGAGATGGTGATGGACAGGGAGGCCTGGCGTGCTGCAACTCACGACTGAGTGACTGAACTGAACTGAGTCATCCAATTTACTCCCTAAGATTTTTCTCCTGAGAATGGGGCCCACTAGGGTAGAGTGCCTCAGGTCCACAGACACCACACTCAGGCCCTGACAGCAAGAGGCCCTGAGGGGGTTTCAGCCCTGCAGGGAGAAATGACTGGGGTCTTAGGACCCCCACAGCCAGGCACAGAGCAGCAGCCAGGGGCACAGCAGGAGCAGGTAGGTCCAAGAGGGAGGGAGTATGTGTACGTGCATGTGTGCTACGTCACTTCAGTCGTGTCGACTCTGTGTGACTCTATGGACCGCAGCCTGCCAGGCTCCTCTGTCCATGGGATTCTCCAGGCAAGAATACTAGAGTGGGTGGCCATGCCCTCCTCCAGGGGATCTTTCCCACCCAAGGATGGAACCCAATTCTCTTACATCTACCTGCACTGGCAAGTGGGTTCTTTACCACTAATGCCACCTGGGAAGCCCAGATATATGTATACACATAACTTATTCCCAGGTGGTGTTAGTGGTAAAGAATCTGCCTGCCAACGGACAAAATATTAACAGCCTGGTTCCTCTGTCCATAGGGTCACAAAGAGTGGGGTGCTACTGAAGTAACTTAGCACACAGAATTTATTTACTTCACTGTACAGCAGAAACTAACACAACATTGTAAAGCAGCAGCAGCTGCTGCTGCTAAGTCACGTCAGTCGTGTCCAACTCCGTGCGACCCCATAGACGGCAGCCCACCAGGCTGCCTCGTCCCTGGGATTCTGCAGGCAAGAACACTGGAGTGGGTTGCCATTTCCTTCTCCAATGCATGAAAGTGAAAAGTGAAAGTGAAGTCGCCCAGTCATGTCCAACTCTTAGTGACCCCATGGACTGCAGCCTACCAGGCTCCTCCATCCATGGGATTTTCCAGGCAAGAGTACTGGAGTGGGGTGCCATTGTACCCCAATAAAAAATAGTAAAGTCTCAGAATACAAGGTCACCTCACCAAAGGAAAAAAAAGGTACACAAGAACCCCAGGGCCAAGTGCGACTGCAAGTTTAGAGGGAAATAGATACATTTCTATTGTGAGAACAGTAACAACAGAGCCTCAAAATCACTGAGTAAAGGTCTCCAAAATAATTTGAACAGATTTCTAGTCCAGGACTGGAAAGGACAGAGAAGAGAGGAAAAGAGCTGGGCCCTGACCGGGGCAGAGAGATGGGGGAAGGCCTGCACTCGAGCCAGCTGGGGGCTGTCTTCTGCATACTCACTGGAGAGGTTGATCCCATCTCCCTGTTGCGTCAGCATGCCCTCCTGAGGCCATGTCATCCCCCTCTGCACCCCCAGCTGGGCTGCTGAGAAACCCCAGAGCCAGCAGGGAACAAACCTTCTTGTTTTCAAGGACTCTGAGGAAAGGCAGGGCTTTTCAGCCCTTTCCTCTGTCCTTGCACATTTTAGACAGTTTGCTCATACATCTATGGGGTTGAAGCTACAGGACTTCCTGATGATCTGAAAATTCCTGTCCTCTGCCCTTTCCTGCCATCCCCTCCCCGCCTGACACCTTCCAGCCCCCACCTGCAAAGGACCCTCTTGGCAGGAACTTAATTCACATAGACCATTTTACAAACCTTTTTTTTTTATAAAATGGCTAATTTTTTAACCATTTTTATGTCCAATACTTTGGCCACCTCATGCGAAGAGTTGACTCATTGGAAAAGACCCTGATGCTGGGAGGGATTGGGGGCAGGAGGAGAAGGGGACAACAGAGGATGAGATGGTTGCATGGCATCACTGACTCGATGGACATGAGTTTGGGTAAATTCCAGGAGTTGGTGATGGACGGGGAGGCCTGGCATGCTGCGATTCATGGAGTCTCAAAGAGCTGGACACGACTGAGTAACTGAACTGAACTGATGTTCAGAAATCAGCTAAAGCCAGACAAAAGACCTGTCTTTTTTTAAAAAAATGATAATAATTTTATTGCACTAAAAAATCAACCAAATATTTTGTTTTTCATTCCCCAAGCCAAACAACATGTGTGGATCCAGGTTCTAAGTTTCATACCCTTGTCCCAAGCAGCTCACCCCTGATGCAGAATGCAAGTCAAACCAAACAAACAGAGAGGAGGGGTGAGAAGAAAAGCCCAGTTCCTATCAGGCCAGCTGCCTGGTTTCCATCAGGCCCAGCCTGAGACTTCTGTTGCCGAGCCACATGGTTGATTACGATGCGGAGGCTGACAGGATTGCACAGGCGTCTGCAGAAGCTAGAACCTCCCGATAACTGCTCGCACATGGAAGGAAGCAGGATTCATTTCAAAGAAAAAACATTCCATGAGGTTAGAGCATCAATCAGCCAGCATCAGGGCAGAACCTTAGAAATGATTTATTCAAAAGATTTGGCTTTAGAAATTAACAAACAGATTCAGAGAGAGAGAGCACCTTGACCAGTAAGGCAGCAAGGCGTGGCTGCCATCCAAGGGGTCCCAACCCCCTGCCCTAAGATGTTTCCATGATACCATTTCCCCCAGCACCCCAGATGAGACCTGAACAGCCAAAGGAGAAGCTCGGGGTCTCACGGGGCTTTCATCTGGAGGTATCAAAAATAAGCCAGATCATCTCCCCCACCCACCTTCTCCCACTCAACAATAACTAAGTGAACTAAGCTGGAAGTTTCCAAAGAATTTCGCTTTGGGGCCAAGCCCAGTGATGGAAACTTTTAGCCTGGGAAGGGAATTTAAGCAGGAAGCAGTGCAAGTGAAAACAGAAGGTGGAATTAGGATGTACTGCAAGAGGCATCTGGAGAGGGCAATGGCACCCCACTCCAGTACTCTTGCTGGAAAATCCCCTGGATGGAGGAACCTGGTGGGCTGCAGTCCATGGGGTTGCTGAGAGTTGGACACGACTCAGTGACTTCCCTTTCCCTTTTCACTTCCATGCATTGGAGAAGGAAATGGCAAGCCACTCCATTGTTCTTGCCTGGAAAATCCCAGGGATGGGGGAGCCTGGTGGGCTGCCGTCTCTGGGGTCGCACAGTCGGACATGACTGAAGCGACTTAGCAGCAGCAGCAGCAGGGGCATCAGAGCTTCTGCACATCCGGCCCATGTGGCCCGGCACCACGCAGGGGCCAGCCTGAGATTTTCACCGAGCAGGGCATCCTGCTGCTGGTTTGCCAGGTGTGCATGCGGTGCCCTGGCAGGCTGCCATGTCTTCCACCCTTAGGGCCAGAGTCACGGGGGCGGGGTGGGGAGGGGTGCCTCTGGCCAGCTCACTATCTCCTTGCACCCTTTCCACCAGTGATATGACCGAGGGCTCGGAGCTGGGCCTCCTTTGAAGATGCTAACCAGGCCTGACCTAACATGGAGACCCCTGAGGTCTTCAGGAGACGATGTCAGCTGGTCTACAAGGCCTGTTACTGGCACCAGAGAAATCACTCAAATGACCAAAATCTTTCAGATGAGAAGCCCCTACGTGGGAGGATGGAGACTGGAGGAGAATCTCTTACTATGGGGCCTCCAAGCCTCCTTCTCACACCCCCAGATAGACTTAGGCATTTCCTCATCACAAAAATGCTCCTCTACAGAAGAGTGAGCACCGAAGAATTGGTGCTTTTGAACTATGGTGTTGGAGAAGACTCTTAAGAGTCCCTTAGACAGCAAGGAGATCAAACCAGTCAATTCTAAAGGAAATCGACCCTGAATATTCACTGGAAGGACTGATGCTGAAGCTGAAACTCCAATACGCTGGCCACCTGATGCAAAGAGCCAACTCACAGCAAAAGATCCTGATGCTGGGAAAGATTGAGGGCAGGAGGAGAAGGGGATGATAGAAGATGAGATGGTTGGATGGCATCCCCAGTTCAATGGATATAAGTCTGAGCAAACTTTGGGAGATGGTGAAGGACAGGGAAGCCTGGTGTGCTGCAGTCCATGGGGTCACAAAGAGTCGGACACGACTGAGCGACTGAATAACAACAACAAAGAAGGATGAGAGGCCGACCCTGCCTGCTAAGGCTGCTGACTGCATTAAATGAAATAATGCAAAGGAAGCTTCGAGCTTGGGGGCTGGCACTCAAAACTGGCCGTTGACCATTAGAACAAAAGCCCCTAGAAGCCGGGCACCATCTGGCACTGTGGCTCTGTTTCCAGTGCCTCTCCATGGCTCCCAGAGGTGCCTACTTAATGCAAGATGAGTGCACAGTCCCACATTAGGAGGAAGAGGAGCCCTGCAGGGACTGGGGAGGACCACACATGCACATCCCCGCAGCCAGGCCCCCAGTCCAGGGAGACAGAGGAGACAGTGCATCTCCATGACATGAGGCTGCTCCCAAGAATCTCTATGGACCCCAGAGAACGCCCCCAGGGAAACTGGCCAGGGGAGAAGTTTAAAAGTGATAAGATGTACCAGTCACAACTGTCCAGCCGAGTTCCAGAAGCCGAGCTGAGGTCAGGAGTTGCTCTTCCAGTCACACTGGCTAGCGTCAAGTTTCCCCATCCCAATCTCCACCTGGGTAAGCTTGAGACTTTTCCTTTACCAGTGCCATTCCAGCTCCAACCCACTCGGTGGCCAGGAAATGGCTATGTAAGCACAAAGCATCATAACACAATGGGCAGGGGTGGTGGTCATCAGTACAACTGGCAGACAAAGTATGTGCCCCGTTTCACAGGCAAGGAAACAGGCCTGGCATTCCATCACTTACCCAAGTTCTCCCAGCTACTGGGTAGCAGAGTTTGAATTTGAGCCCACTCAGCCCCTCTGATCCAGAGTTTGGGCCCCTTATTATATGACACTCTTCTCCCTAAGAGGATGAGGGCTTAACCTGATGGGAGTTACAGAGATTCAGTGCCGTTGGCTTAGCCCAGGAGGGCATCCTGGAGGGAGAAGGCCCTGCTGAGTTCTGAGAAAGCAGAGACGGGGTCTCTAAGGAAGCCGGAAGGAACAGGCTTCATGAAGCAGGAGCCTCAGAGCCAAGTGAGGAGCAGAAAGCCCAAGAACACCTTTGTGGTGAGAGATAACAAAGACTTGGGTGTCCCCCAAACATCACCCACAAGCTTGTCCTGGGACCTGGAGTTATCCTGTGTAAAACAAAACAAACAAACAACAACAGCAACGAACCTGCATCCTTTTAGGCCCAGGAGAGCAGTATCTTTGGATCTGAAGAGAGAGGAGGTTTTTGCACATCAGCCGTCAATCTGGTCCACAAAACTTCAGTGACATCAGTTGCTCTGATATGGCCCCCAGAGACCTCACCATATGACCCCAGTCTCCTTGTCCAGTATCACTTCCTCTGCCTCCCAGCTTCCCACAGTCCAGCCAGAAAGATGTACTAATGTCCCTCAACCCTTTAACCTCACACTCTCCAGACTTTTATCATCTGTCCCATCATCTTGAGCTGAAAACTCCTATTCATCCTTCAAAGCCCAGCTCCAATGTCACCATCCAGGCAGACTTTCTCACTTCCCCTGGGCTCCCCGCAAATTAGTTGTCAGGACTACAATGGGTCCTGAATGCATTGCACTATGGTTTGTTATCTATCCATCTATCTCTTGCATCAAAGTCCCTCCAGGAAGACTATCGCACCTTCAGGCCCCCCACAGGGATGAGCACCTTCTTATGAGTGCCCCCTCAAAGGGTCTTGAAAGGGAGATACTAATATTATTATTGATATGTAATTTTATTTCTTCCTTTTTTATTGTGGTAAAATCAGTCAGTTCAGTTGCTCGCTCGTGTCTGACTATTTGTATAATGCAAAGGAAGCTTCGAGCTTGGGGGCTGGCACTCAAAACTGGCCGTTGACCATTAGAACAAAAGCCCCTAGAAGCCGGGCACCATCTGGCACTGTGGCTCTGTTTCCAGTGCCTCTCCATGGCTCCCAGAGGTGCCTACTTAATGCAAGATGAGTGCACAGTCCCACATTAGGAGGAAGAGGAGCCCTGCAGGGACTGGGGAGGACCACACATGCACATCCCCGCAGCCAGGCCCCCAGTCCAGGGAGACAGAGGAGACAGTGCATCTCCATGACATGAGGCTGCTCCCAAGAATCTCTATGGACCCCAGAGAACGCCCCCAGGGAAACTGGCCAGGGGAGAAGTTTAAAAGTGATAAGATGTACCAGTCACAACTGTCCAGCCGAGTTCCAGAAGCCGAGCTGAGGTCAGGAGTTGCTCTTCCAGTCACACTGGCTAGCGTCAAGTTTCCCCATCCCAATCTCCACCTGGGTAAGCTTGAGACTTTTCCTTTACCAGTGCCATTCCAGCTCCAACCCACTCGGTGGCCAGGAAATGGCTATGTAAGCACAAAGCATCATAACACAATGGGCAGGGGTGGTGGTCATCAGTACAACTGGCAGACAAAGTATGTGCCCCGTTTCACAGGCAAGGAAACAGGCCTGGCATTCCATCACTTACCCAAGTTCTCCCAGCTACTGGGTAGCAGAGTTTGAATTTGAGCCCACTCAGCCCCTCTGATCCAGAGTTTGGGCCCCTTATTATATGACACTCTTCTCCCTAAGAGGATGAGGGCTTAACCTGATGGGAGTTACAGAGATTCAGTGCCGTTGGCTTAGCCCAGGAGGGCATCCTGGAGGGAGAAGGCCCTGCTGAGTTCTGAGAAAGCAGAGACGGGGTCTCTAAGGAAGCCAGGAAGGAACAGGCTTCATGAAGCAGGAGCCTCAGAGCCAAGTGAGGAGCAGAAAGCCCAAGAACACCTTTGTGGTGAGAGATAACAAAGACTTGGGTGTCCCCCAAACATCACCCACAAGCTTGTCCTGGGACCTGGAGTTATCCTGTGTAAAACAAAACAAACAAACAACAACAGCAACGAACCTGCATCCTTTTAGGCCCAGGAGAGCAGTATCTTTGGATCTGAAGAGAGAGGAGGTTTTTGCACATCAGCCGTCAATCTGGTCCACAAAACTTCAGTGACATCAGTTGCTCTGATATGGCCCCCAGAGACCTCACCATATGACCCCAGTCTCCTTGTCCAGTATCACTTCCTCTGCCTCCCAGCTTCCCACAGTCCAGCCAGAAAGATGTACTAATGTCCCTCAACCCTTTAACCTCACACTCTCCAGACTTTTATCATCTGTCCCATCATCTTGAGCTGAAAACTCCTATTCATCCTTCAAAGCCCAGCTCCAATGTCACCATCCAGGCAGACTTTCTCACTTCCCCTGGGCTCCCCGCAAATTAGTTGTCAGGACTACAATGGGTCCTGAATGCATTGCACTATGGTTTGTTATCTATCCATCTATCTCTTGCATCAAAGTCCCTCCAGGAAGACTATCGCACCTTCAGGCCCCCCACAGGGATGAGCACCTTCTTATGAGTGCCCCCTCAAAGGGTCTTGAAAGGGAGATACTAATATTATTATTGATATGTAATTTTATTTCTTCCTTTTTTATTGTGGTAAAATCAGTCAGTTCAGTTGCTCGCTCGTGTCTGACTATTTGCAACCTCATGGACCACAGCGTACCAGGCCTCCCTGTCCATCACCAACTCCTGAAACTTGCTCAAACTCATGTCCACAGAGTTGGTGATGCCATCCAACCATCTTATCCTCTGTCATCCCCTTCTCCTCCTGCCTTCAATCTTTCCTAGCATCAGGGTCTTTTCAAATGAGTCAGCTTTTCACATCAGGCCAAAGTATTAGAGCTTCAGCTTCAGCATCAGTCCTTCCAAAGAATATTCAGGACTGATTTCCTTTAGAATTGACTGGTTTTATCTCATTGCTGTCCACAGGACTCTCAAGAGTCTTCTCCAACACCACAGTTCAAAAGCATCAATTCTTCAGTGCTCAGCTTTCTTTATAGTTCAACTCTCGCATCCATACATGACTACTGGAAAAACCATAGCCTTGACTAGACGGACCTTTGTCGGTAATGTCTCTTCTTTTTAATATGTTGCATCCATAGCATAAAATTTACCCTTTTAACCATTTATATGTGTATTGTGCATAGTATTAAATACATTCTCACTGTTGTAAAACCATCACCACTATTTCTGCCCAGAACGTTCTCATCATCTCCCATGGAAACTCTACACAGTAAACCCATCACTGCCATCAGCCCCTGGGAACCACCATTCTACTTTGTGCCTCTGAATTTGACTGCCTTAGGCACCTCATATAAATGGAATCACACACCAATTTGTCGGTTTGCATCTGGCTTTTTTACCATAATATCTTCAAGGTTCATCCATATTGAATATGTAGCATGTGTCAGAATTTCATTCTTTTTCAAGGCTGACTAAGACTTCATTTGTATGGAATGTTAAATAAATATTAAACCCTATAACACATAAGTATTGTAAATAAAATATCACATTTTCCATGTCCGTTCATTTGTTGACAACAGTTGAGTTGCTTTCATTCTTGGCCATTATGAATAGTGCTGCTATGAACATGGGCATGCAAATAGAAAGGCAAGTTTCAAGGGGGATGAGAAAGAGTCCTGAGTCAGCAGACCAAGCCAAGGAAAGAAGCCCACACTTTCCCTTCCTGTATGGAACTCCCATTGCCAGCTAAGCGGAACAGGCTAGGATGACAACTAGCACTAAAAGCACTTGTCAGACATATGCCCATGGAAACGAAAAGAAACACTGCACAATGCTTATTCCATCGGATAACGCTTTAACCACATGACATGTGTAACTCCTTAATCCTCACGGTAGCCTTACAGAGCATCACAGAGCACCACGCTGGGCTCCCTGTGTTATATAGCAGCTTCCCACTAGCTATCTATCTTACACATGGTACTGTATGTATTAATACGTCAATGGTACTCTCAATTCATTCTGCCCTCTCCTTCCCCTACCGTGGACAAATACTATTAACATGCCCCTTTATACGGAGAACAAGCAAGGTAGAGAGAGGGCGAGTGACCACTCACAGCTCATCAGCTAGCAAGAGGCAGAGCCAAGATCAGAACTTAGAAATATGCTTCAAGTCCATGTTGCAGACCCTTACAGAGACCTCCCCTGTCCAGGTGAAGGCAGGGAAACCATTTTCATGCCCTGATCTGCCTCAACATCTTTGCCAAACAGAGAGAAAGAGAGCCTGGGACTCAATGAATTAGGAAGAATCTGGTGGAGAGATGTCTGGCCACCGGGGCTGAAGTGCTGTGGGACTTGAGAAGTTGAGGGGCCCAAGAGGGAACCAGAGGGGGTGGTTGGTGCCCAGAGGAGGAAGGGTGTAATTCTGAGGCCTAGAGGACTCCTGGATGGGGAGCCCTCTTGGCAGCCTAGGTTTCTGTGGGCCCCACTTGCCTTGGAAACCACAAAGCCAAAATGTAAAGGAATCTATTTTCTAAGGAAAACACATACTTATACATCCTGAGTAATTTCCCGTGGAACTAGGAAAAAATAAACACAACACCCCAAATGGTTTTTTGCTTACAAATGGTTTCAAGCAAAGAGAAGTGGGAGAAGAAAATATAGGGTCGGGGGAAACTCTCTGCTGGTTCCAAACCTCAGAATCAGCCTGGAGGCTCAAGGGGACTGGAGGGCTGGGGGTGCCGGAGAGCCAGGTGGGGGTGGAGGAGGCACTCAGACCCAGGGGCCTGCTGATGCTGACTCCTCTCAGGAATTCCTCACCCACCCTCCAAGGACCAGAGAGTCTCACGTCACACATGGAGGGGGTTTGCCAGCTAGAGGAGACCACGTGCCATAAGCTTCTGACTGGGTTCAAGGGCCAAGTGCATGGTGTCCATCAACCAACAGCGATGCAGGCAGGACTAAGGTAAAAACAGCGGCTGTGTGCCCATAGCCTGGGTGGTTAGGAAAGAAGGGGCTATGGAGGGCCTGGGGGCCATGAAAGAACAGTTAGATGGCATGGGGAGGGGAGGGGGGGCATTAATATGGAGAGCATCATTCCAAAGAAATCTTGAAAGAAGACATGGGTAAAGAAGGGCACTGAAAGTGAAAGTCGCTCGGTCATGTCTGACTCTCTGCAACCTCATGGACTATACAGTCCATGGAATTCTCCAGGCCAGAATACTGGAGTGGGTAGCCTTTCCCTTCTCCAGGGATCTTCCCAACCCAGGAATCAAACCCAGGTCTCTTGCATTGCAGGTGGATTCTTTACCTGCTGAGCTACAAGGAAAGTCTAAGAATACTGGAGTGGGTAGCCTAGCCTTTCTCCAGCAGATCTTCCCGGCCCAGGAATCAAACCGAGGTCTCCTGCACTGCAGGCAGATTCTTTACCAACCAAGCCATCACGGAAGCCCTGGAGAGGACAATCAGTTCAGTTCCGTTCGGTCGCTCAGTCATGTCCGACTCTGTGATCCCATGAACTGCAGCACACCAGGCTTCCCTGTCCATCACTAACTTCTGGAGCTTACTCAGACTCATGTCCATCAAGTCAGTGATGCCATCCAACCATCTTATCCTCTGTCGTCCCCTTCTCCTCCCACCTTCAATCATTCCCAGCATCAGGGTCTTTTCTAATGAGTCAGTTCTTCACATCAAGTGGCCAAAGTAGAGGACATTAGGAATAGTCAAATGAAGTAGACAAATCACTTCACTTTCCTGAGCCTCAGTCTCCCCTGTAAAACAGTGGGCATGCTCTGATTTCTACTAATAGCATCCCTTCCATACAACTTACATGAGCCTGGCAGGCTGCAGCCCATGGGATCGCAGAGTCAGATACGGCTTAGTGCCTGAACAGCAATAACAGCAATAAAGGGCAAAGATCCACGGAACTGGAGTCACGGAGCGGGGGCTGGAGGATGAGTTCTCAGGAGCCTAAGAGAACTTACAAGAGCTAAGGGTCCATCTGCACCACTAAGCCAACCCAGGGGGATGCTTTGCCTGCCCAGGTCAGGTTGTGGAAAGTCAGGCAGCTCCCACATTCTGAGACCCTGGCCTGGATCTACTCTAGCAGAGAAGGCACATTACATAAGGGTTTTCAGATCTCCAGGGCCCTAAAGGCCCCATTCTGCCCAGGGAGAGCCCCAGAGCTTGCGTTTCCCCAGCCAGCAAGGACCTACCTGCTCCAGTCATACAGCACTGCAATTGGGACAGATCCCATGGCCTCTGCCATGTCATCTAACCTTCATAGCAGCCTGGCAAGGAAGGGTGAATACTCATTCCCATTTCACATATGAGAACACTGAGGCTCAGACCAGCTACATGCCTAACAGAGCCAGGAATAACTCTCACAACTCCTGCCCCCTCCCCAGAGGAAGTGCCACGTGGGTCTATGGGGGTGTACCTGCTCCCCTGGAGGGGGAGAGGGTATAAGGCCAAGGGCAGGAACTCTCTCATCCTCTGCACATCCCCCACCTCTCCCCTCCAGGGCCTGTGGAAGGAGCTGGAAGCAGGGAGATTCAGAGGCAAGAACTTTAGACAGGGGCCAGAGACTTAAGTCCAAAGCTTCCTGCCTTGGGGGCAAGTCCCTTCACCTGCCTGAACCTTAGTTTCATCATCTATAAGAATAGAAATTGCACAGATGAGCAGGTATTTTAGAGGCAGATCTTTGCTTTTCTCTGAATGGATCTTATTCTAAACCCCAATCTAAAAACAGGAAAAGCAGGCCCATTCCAAATGAATCAGACCACGCCTAGCAGCCCATTAAAGCTCCACCATCCCCCAAGGCTACTCCATAGACCAACACAGTGCAGAACACCAAAGGAAAACCACTTTATGTTCTCCACAAGGCTACTGGGGGACAGAACTCCTCAGAGCCCAGACTGGGCCTCTTTCTCTTCTTGTGTCTTCCTAAGGGCTCAGCCACCATCAAACTGCAGTCAACATCCACATTTTAATTTCAAATCATGATAAATGCTTACCCAATACTTACCCTTGGCTATTGGTATCAGCTGTTTATTGCTGCCTAACAAATTGCCCCAAAACTTATGGTTTAAAAACAACAAACATTATCTCACACAGTTTCTAAGAGTCAGGTATTCAGGAGACGGACAGCAAGGTGGTTCTGGCTCCAGGGCCCTAATCAAGTGGGCTGGGGCTGCAGTCTTCTGAAGGCTTGATGGGGACTGGAGGATCCACCTCAAAAATGGTGCACTCACACGGCTATTGGCTGGAGGCCTCAGTTCATTGCCACAAAGGTGTCTCGTGATATGACGGTGAATTCCTCCGTGGCGAGTGACCTAAGGGAAAGTACCCAGATGGAAGCCACAGTGCTTCTTAAGCCCTAGTCTCAGAACATACAGTGGCATTATCACCATATTCTGCTTATTAGAGTTAAGTTACTAAAGCCAGCCCACGATAATGAGAGGAGAATCAAGCCCTATCTCTTGAAGAAAGAAATAGCAGAGAATTCACAGACCTATTTTCAAACCACTACCACTGTCCAAGATCAGACTTGTGAACTCCTCTCCCAAACCCAGCCCCATTCAACTGGTGCCTATGAGAGTAGCTGGTATCCATGACGCAAGCTGTGAGCATCTCTTATGCTAACTCTCCCTCATATCTCATGGAACACTGTCTTCCCATGCTCACCTTCTAACATCTGAAGCATTGATGGCATAGAATGATGGTTAAGTTTGTGGGCTCCTGGTCTGAACCTTGTTTCCACCAATTACCAAACTTCCACCTACCAGATGGTGAGGATTAAACATTCCACGTAAAAGCCTTCAGAAGAGTGGCTGGCATGTAGTAAACACTAAATAAATACTCGCTATTATATTTCTTAGATTCAGATCTCCCACCATCTGCACTGGTCTAAACCATCATCACCTCTCACCTGGCTGATTTCCATGGTCTTCTATTTGCTCTCCTTTCATACACTCTGTTCTCAAATCTGGCCTCCATAGAGAACCCAAAAGGAGTTTTGAAAAATGCACCTTTGATCATATTCTATACCCCACACTCCACCACCACTGCATAAAAACCTTCAAATTTTCCCAGTGCACTCAGGATGAACACAAAGCCTGAGTCTGGCCTGCATGGTCCTGCATAGCCTGGGCCCTTTCTCAGGCAAGGTCTTGCATCTCTGTTTTTTAGATATTCCTTGAAAGCACCATTCTCCTGCCCACCGCAGGGCCTCTGCCCCTGACCCATCCCCAGCAGGAAAACACACGCTCCCTCACATCACCATCCCTCCCCTACACAGAGTCCAGCATTTTTCCAATCTCAGCTCAAGCGCCATTTTCCAAAGAAACCCTCCCTGGCCTTCAAATTTCCTTAGAGCACATATCCTAGCCCACAATTACTCAATTAACCCTTCTCTCCTGCTTGACACGAAGCTTCATGGTAGCAGTAGGCCACACCTGCCTTTACTCACCACTGTTTACACAACGCTTAAGCCAGTACCTGGCACAGGGCTGGTTTTCAGCAAGTGTTTATGGAACGAAAAACTGGAATGTTCTCTCAGGTATTTGTAGCAAGGGTTCCAAGACCCAGGGATTGGCCGACAGAAAAGGATCCACCCTTCTCCTTCCTCGCCCACCCCGAAGGTGCCGACTCACCAGCAGCACCCTTAGCTGGACCACCTCTCACACCCAGCAGCCTGCATAAACGTAAACAGACTCCAGACCCCTCCTGAGAGCGCCAGAAGGGGAGCTTCCTGCCTCACTCTCCAGCTGGCTGGCGTTCCCCCCACTTCTGAGAGAGTGATGGATCACTTTCATCCATGGCTTTATTGAATTCCTGGGAAAGGCTCATACACGCCTTGCTTCCTCAAGGCTACATCTCCTCGCCGTCCAAATCCCTGACCTTCTACCCAACTGCCCTCCCTAAAATCGGGCTCAGGAAACACGCTCACTCTCCACTTGATTTCAGCCCCATGGGAAGGACTCTCTTTCCCCAACGCTTCCATCCAGGCGCTTGGAGAGGCAGCAGAGGGTGGCAGAAAGAGACTGTCACCCATGCGTCCTCCACCAGCTTGCCTATGGCTTGGGAAAAATCACTTTTTAAGTCTGAAAATACACTATGACTCCTGCCTGCCCCCTCTCCGTATTCAGTTACCCCTCCGGCAAGCACTCATACTCAATATCTGTAATCATCCTCCAAGGAGCCTCCTGCAAGTCTCTCCCCAGCCATCCTCTGACACTGGGGACACTCTCCACTCCTCCTTGGAAAGACTGTGCCCTCGTTCCAAGCCGAGCACCAAAATCCAAGTCTGACCCACAGAGCAAATAGAATTCCCTTCTCACATCACATAAAGACTTTCAGTGTTGGCCACAACCTCTGTCTGCAGTTGATCTCATTAGCCTTTCTTGTCCACATGACTATCTTACTTATTTGGGGTCTCTATACCTGGAGCTGGTGATGGACAGGGAAGCCTGGCATGCTGCAGTCCATCGGGTCGTAAAGAGTTGGACACGACTGAGCAACTGAACTGAATTGAACTGGTACCTCCCCCACCCCACCTGATGCTGATATACCCCATGTTAGGATTCTGTCTGCTTCCTAAGCTCTGAGGCTCTCCTGTTCCCGCCACTAGAGTCACATGACCCCCATCTGCAGTTCCCTTGGTCCAAGTTCTAGAAGAATCCAAAAGGAAGCCAGGAGGGAGAAGGAGCATCAGCCTCGCCTCTAGAGACATAGCTTCCTTGCAGCTGTCAGACCTGAGTCACAGGCCCAGGTCTGCGTCTGCCTCCCTGTTGCTTTGGACTCTTCCTGAACCCCATCTTGGAATTCTGCTTTGAAACCGGCCCCAGAGGCCTAGAACCCATCTCACTCTCATCCCTACTCTTGCTCCAAGGCCCTGCTGTCAGCCGGTAGACATCACTGGAGCACCTGAGCTTCTGAAAGTTGCCCACTGCAGCCTCAGGAGGGAGTGACCATCCGGTATGATATCTGACTCCCTTGCCTGCCCCTCTGCCCACTCATCCAGACCATGACCTTCTATCACTTGTCTTCCAGCCTGGGTTGCCCCCACAGCACCTCTAATCTTCAGTTTTCTCTCTGCTTTCTCCCTACATAGTTCTCCCTCCATTTGTTCCCAACTGTGGGATATTCCTAAAATACCCCACAAAATATTCCTAAAATATTCCTAAATATTCCTAAAATATTCCTAAAATATCCCTTGCAAGCATTTCAAGGACCCCAATGTGAATTTGGAAGAGACTTTTAGCTCAGTCCCTAAGATATAATGTTCTTGTGCTCAAATTACTTATTCATTCAACAAACTTCTTTTTCTTGAGAATCTGATCTGTGCTCGTCTCTATTTTACACACTGGCATTAAAGCAATGAGCAAAACAGACAGGAACCTCTGCCTTCAGGGGTTTGCATCCCAGTGAGAGGCTCTCAGAGCCGGAGCCCAAGTCCAAACAGGGAGTTCCCTCTGCCTGAACCTGAGGCTTCTCCACTTACCAAGTGGAGTCAACTTCTCTAGTGCCGCCATCTTGAATCCCAAAGTACAGAGCCCATTATCGTCTGCTTCCCAGCTCAACTCCTGTTCCAACTGTTGTTCTCCATGATTTCCCTTCCAAGAAGTGACAACTGTGTCTGTGGGGCCTTTTTTACAGTATCCCCACTGTTTTTCCTCCCCTCCTCCTGCCTCCTCCTCCTTTCTTGGGTCAGACACTATTTCTTGGGTCAGTCAGCATTTCTATCCCAGAGGAAGGCCAATCTTTCCCCTCTTCAGGAACCCACCTCCCTCTTGTTTTGTCTCCTCAGCATGGCTGCCCTGCCCTGCCCTCCACGCGGATTTTCTTCTCCCCAGAGGCTGCTGCTGGTGTCCACAATGACAGGGAAGCAGAGCATTTCCCAGTCAGCTGCCAGCCCTCAGTAGAGCTTGGCCTGGGGCCCAAGCAAGCATCTCAGGAGACAAAAATCAACTTTCCTGGACTCAGCCCCTGGCTTTCCAGTGAGAGCCCACAAGCTCCGCAAGCTGCTGGCACACCCGTTGGAAAGGACATATGGGATGGTACACAGGACTGTGTACATCCTGCAGCCTGCAGGCTCCACAGGACGAAGGCCTGGCCCTTTCCAGAGAGGACTTGCACAGGTGCTCGCCCACCGGTTCCCATGAAAACTTGGTGCATTCGCGACCCGGGCTGAGGCCTGGCCTTAGGGACCCCTGACTCCCAGGGCAGCTGAAGGACTCCTGAGGGCACTGAGGTTCTGACAAAGGCTGGGATGCAATGCCACAAACCACAATGCCACACGCGCGTCATTAACTCTTCCCTCTCATACAGGCAACTGTCCTGCATGGCCTAACATCTCAGGGTCATATAGCCCCAGCACGGACAGTGAGAAACTGCACACATCTCCCCTCCTCCATCAAAACAAAAGGCATCTACCCTCAGAGGCCAAGCAACCAACCAGGTGCCAGCACCCGGGTGAGCCTCATGTGGACTTTCTTAAGCCTCTGCACTATCACTAGGACCCTCCAGACCATCACTAGCTTCCAATCACCCTCATCAGGGGGCTGAGATCCCATGAGGGTAGAGAGGACAGCTGGGCTGAAAAGAATGGTTCTCCTAGTCAATCACAAGAACGCCCCACAAGGGAACAAGTTGGGTCAAGACAAAAGGCAGTGGAAATCGAAATGGGCCTCTTATGCTGGGGTGACCAACTCGATCCATGGGAAAGAAGGCCTGCAGGGGGACTGTATCATCCCTCCCCAAGTGTCTCTTTCCCCCAATTAGAAGAGTTCTGAACAAAAGAACATGGGTTAGTTCGGGCAAATCAGTCCCAAGCTATAACCCAGGCTGACCCAGAAACTGGTACTCAGGTAAGAACAGTGGCCTTAGACCACCTGTACAGAGAGGAAGAAAGAGGCCAGGGAAATAGTGGTGATCCCATTGACCTTGTAAACCCAGCAAGACTCTGGGTCAGAGCTCCCAGAGCAGCAAGTACTGGCATTCAGAAATCACGAGCAACAGGATGCCAGCGAGAGCCCTGGCAGTGCTCCTCCTCAGGGAGACAGGGATGCAACAGGGGCCAGCAAGCAGGCGTCATCCTCCCAGGAGATCAGTGTCAAAGAGGTCACTGTCCAGACCGAGGTTCCAGATTCCAGACCTAAAACCAGGTATCGACCAGTTCTCCTGTCAGCCAAGAAGGTACCACCATGGAGATGCCAGGAAGAAATGAAGACCAGCTCAGCCCCTTTGCTCTGCTTCCTGTGCGGCCCCCAATCCCTAGCAGACAGGGCCCTATGGAACCTCCCAGGACAGGAGTCATTACATCAGGAGGACAGGCCTGTGCAAAGGATCTGGACACACGGCTCTGAGTGACCGCCCTGTCCCGAGGGTGGCAGGACAAGATCAGTACTTTCCAGACTTCCCCACAAATACTTCAACCAGAATGCTTAACTTTCATCTTCTTTTTGCATCTAGTGGGGTTCCCTTTTAGCTTTCCTTCAAAGAAAAATTCGCATGGCTAATGGGAATCTCTGGACCCAGTGTTACCCACGGACTCTCCCATCTTCCACGTGTACCATCGCATCTCTGCTGCCCACTCCATTGTTTCCCTGGGTCCTAGGAGTAAGCTGACCAGCTCAGCTCCTTCAGGGTCAGAGCCCACTAGCCCACCCCCTAATATCCACTTTGACCAGCTGCCATCAGCCCACCTTTGAGTGTCTGTGCAGGGCCCTGGAAGTGGATCATTTTTTCAAGGGGGATACGCCTCCATGCCTGAAGGCCCTTCAAGAGCCCACAAGAGACAGTGGCTGCCAAGGCCTCTGGGAGTACAGCTCATGCCCCTGGCACAGTC